>CAJQUW010009383.1:20000-72221 GCA_907163375.1 Prostheceraeus crozeri
ACGGATTTTGTCGTGCGATAGCTCGTTTGAAAGCTAAGAGTGAGACAAATTCACTGAAAGAATCGGCTTGTTCCTATCTGTCTTCGTTTAGATGTGAGACGCCATTTAAGATTTTGGTACATTGGTGAAAAACGACAGAGTTAGAATTTGGGACGTTTTGGGCTCTAGCTTCAAAACGAAGCATCGGATTGGAAAACGGATTTCAGATTTGGAATCAGCGTGAAATTCTTTATCTGTATGGTGAGTTTCAAGTCAATCGGAGAGTTTCAAGTCAATCGGCGAGAAAAATGTTCAACATTTTTCGGAAAAACGACAGAGTTAGAATTTTTGCGATGGCTGCCTTCTGTAGAGCCAAAACGAAGCATCGGATGGGAAAACGGAGGCCAGATTCGGATTCAGCGTCAAATTCTACATGGAAATGGTGTATTTCCAGCTCAATCGGAGCACTAGAACCGGAGATAGACGGGATTTTTAGTGTTTGGATGATGGGTATTACGTCATCAGCTGATCGCCACACACTATATAAGCTGGGAACCGACGGAGACTTTTCATTTAGAGGAGAACGATTGTCAGAGGTAGGTCGTCTCTCTGAGCTCCGATGATAGCTTCGGACATTCCAAATCCCGAGTTTCTGTAAGAAACCGACTTAGAAAATTTCATTGCTGATATCAGCTAAGGCGTCAGACTTCGAGGTTCGCCAGGAGATGGCCTTCGTCTCCAGGCCATAAAAGACTCCAAAACTTTAAAGGCTTGTAACTTTGCTTCTACAAGTCCGTTTGACTTGATTCAAAAAAGGTTCGGTCGCTATTGACCTGCCCTAAGTGATGGACTACTTATAAAATTTCATAAGTAGTGCTAAAAAGTTGAAAAATTTAAATTCACTATTTTTGGAGGTTTTCTGGGGTTTTCGACCCTGCTGAAGTCAATGAAAGCATTTTTAATGATGTCTGAGCCAGTCTTCTCATGCTATAAGCGGCTTTTCACTGAAAGCGAGCAAGACACGGAGAGTTTTGCTGTAATATTCCACTGACAGGGTGTTCCTTCGGGACGGCGGACGATGCCGTAGTGATAAGTGTGGCAAGGGAATGTGTCATATTTGAGACCGTAACCGCTGGGGCAACTCATGTTGGGCATTTGACACAGCTCTCAACGTAGCACTTTGAACGCCAATCGGTTGAGTCTTAGCTATCTTGTCATGGGTGGCCTCTAAACATCTCCATTGCAAAACGCTGGTGAATCAAGCTCTCTACGGCTTGCTATCAAGCTGATCAAAGCAATAACTTGGGATGTTTCCTCAAGGTTTTCAAGTATGCTGAGTTCAAATCTGCTATCAGATTTCAAATTCAACTAAGTCTAAGGCAGCTTTGAGGGGTTAGATCCCAGCTACTGATCACTACCTTTGACTCGGCGTTCCTGTTACCACTTCGGGGCAGTGACAATGATGTCTTCAGCTGTAAAGAGCGGGTATCGGGGAAGATCTCTCACTTCCCTAGTGATCAGTACAAGGCCTTCGGGCTGTCGACGGGATCGAGTGCCACTCACTACACTCAAATCTATCATTCCTCACTAAGTGTAAATTACTGACTATACATTTGTCCTGCTATCAGGTTGTTTTGACTTGGTATCTAGTTGAATAGTCTCTTGCTATCAAGAGATTCACTTCTGCTCATAAAGCACATCATCGCTGTAATACCTCCTTTGCTCGAGCGTTCCTTCGGGACGGCGGGTACTGCCGTAGAGGGATTGTGTTGCACGGGTTGTTCGTCGTTTGTTAGACCGAAACCTCTGAGCCGTTGCTCATGTTGGGCGTTCGACTTCATACTCAACGTGACGTTTTCTCTCGCCAGGTCAGAGTACTTCAGCCATTCGACAAAGGTTAGTCTTTATGATATGGAGTAGAGTGAAATGTAATTCATTAGATGCCCCTTCAATGATTGCTCCCATGATAAACGTTGATGAGACAAATGAAATGATTCTCATCTTCCTTTTTCAGTGATTGAAATCTACTAACACACTACCGTATAATCGTCCACTATGGGACAAGACATGATAGAGCCTCCACGCGCTTTGCCCTGGGCAGTCTTCGGACTGGCGAATACTATCATTAAGTTGAATCTGCTATCAGTCAACTTGAACGTTGCGTCGCGTTAGAGGGGTATATAAACCACTGCCTCTCATTTCATTTCATTTCAATCATGCAGACGCCGAACAGTCAAGTCAGCTCTCCTCGCGGACCGCAGTTAAGGCCGCGAAATTTATTTGAGGAGTTTGTTAGGCTAGAGGAGCAAGACAGAGTTTTTAATAATCTTGCTCGGATTGGCAATCCGATGACAGCAACTGCTGTCAATCCAACGGAATGGCGCTACATTCCACTTTTTAGCCATGTGCCAGCTAGTGTGGAAGTCGACAGTGCTACCAAAGAGAGAGTCAAAGACTCTCTCAGCAGAATTGGTAGGGTGTAAGATGACGTTACTCCCGAGAACGAACCATCGGCTCTCTTAAGGGCCACCATGGGGCAAGACATGATAGAACCTCCACGCGGTTTGCCCTGGGCAGTCTTTAGACTGGCGAATACTATCATTAAGTTGAATCTGCTATCAGTCAACTTGAACGTTACATCACATTAGAGGGGTATATAAACCACTACCTCTCATTCCATTTCATTTCAATCATGGAGACGCCAAACGCTGCAGTCAACTCTCCTCGCGGACCACAGTTAAGACCGCGAAATTTATTTGATGAATTTGCTAGAATAGAGGAGCAAGACAGAGTTCACAACAATCTTGCTCAGATTGGTAATGCGATGACAGCAAGTGTTGTCAATCCAACGGAATGGCGCTACATTCCACTTTTTAGTCATGTGCCAGTTAGTGTGGAAGTCGACAGTGCTACCAAAGAGAGAGTCAAAGACTCTCTCAGCAGAATTGGTAGGGTGTAAGATGACGTTACTCCCGAGAACGAACCATCGGCTCTCTTAAGGGCCACCATGGGGCAAGACATGATAGAACCTCCTCGCGGTTTGCCCTGGGCAGTCTTCGGACTGGCGAATACTATCATTAAGTTGAATCTGCTATCAGTCAACTTGAACGTTGCAAATGAAGTTCGGTGTAATACTTCCTTTCGACGGGCGTTCCTGTAAAGGGCGGCGGTGAAACCCGTAGCTATGTATACCGCAGGGGACATTCGGCAATGGTCAATCTTGTTAAACCTCTCTGCGTCATGTTTGCAAGTGATTGCCTCTGTCTCAACGTAGTATGCATTCGCGCCAGGGCGACATTTAGCCAACTGTCGAAGGTTGCCTAAAACTTTCCATTGCATACGTTATGAGAACCATGAGTTCTACCTGTCTCTATCAATGAGACGAATTGATGAATGGAATGAAATGGGAGGACACTCACGCGCCACACGCAACATAACACACTTCTCTCTTCCGTAGTCTAACAAGCTCTTTACACATGGATCGCAGTCGATTGCTATCCCTGTATCAGAAGTGTAAGCTATCTTAATTTATTTGACACTATTTCATCTATTATCATCATCGTCCATATGAAATGTTTTAAGATTTACAAGTTAGACTAAGCGTTCTACTATTTGTAAATGAAAGATATAGTTTCAACAGTTTACAGATTGAAAATAAAGTTTCAATAGTGTGTGTGTGTGTATGTTAAGAATAAAGTTTTATCTGTTTGTATGTTAGAAATAGAATGAAGTTTCACCAGTTTACAAGTTAAGAATAAAGTTCTATCTGTTTATATGTTAGAAATAAAATAAAGTTTCAATAGTTTGCAAGTTAAAAATAAAGTTTCAATAGTTTACAAGTTTTAAAATAAAGTTTAAATAGTGTGCAAGATGAAAAATAAAGTTTGAACAGTTTACAAGCTGAAATAAAGTTTTAATAGTGAACACGTTGGAAATAAAGTTTTAATAGTTTATGTGCTTCAAAATAGAGTTATAAAAGTTTATATGTTAGAAATAAAATGAAGTTTCATCAGTTTACAAGTTAAGAATAAAGTTCTATCTGTTTGTCTGATAGAAATAAAACAAAGTTTCAACAGTTTACAAGTTAAAATTAAAGCTTCAACAATTACAAGTTAAAAATAAAACTTCAAAAGTTTACCAGTTAGAAATAAAGTTTCATCAGTTTACAAGTCAAAATAAAGTTTCAACAGATTATAAGTTAAAAGAAAAGTTCCAATAGTATGTGCATTAGAAATAACGTTTCAGCTGTTTGTATGTTAGAAATAAGATAAAGTTTCAATTGTGTGTACGTTAGAAATAAAGTTCTATCTGTTTCTATGATAGAAATAAAACAAAGTTTCAACCGTTAACAAGTTAAAAATAAAGTTTCAAGAGTTTACAAGTTAAAACTAATGTTTCAATAGTGTATGTATGTTAAGAATAAAGTTAGAACAGTTTACAAGCTGAAATAAAGTTTTAATAGTGTACACGTTGGAAATAAAGTTTTAATAGTTTATGTGCTTCAAAATAGAGTTATAACAGTTTATATGTTAGAAATAAAGTTTCATCAGTTTACAAGTTAAGAATAAAGTTCTATCTGTTTGTCTGATAGAAATAAAACAAAGTTTCAACCGTTTACAAGTTAAAAATAAAGTTTCAACAGTTTACAAGTTAAAATTAAAGCTTCAACAATTACAAGTTAAAAATAAAACTTCAAAAGTTTACCAGTTAGAAATAAAGTTTCATCAGTTTACAAGTCAAAATAAAGTTTCAACAGATTATAAGTTAAAAGAAAAGTTCCAATAGTATGTGCATTAGAAATAACGTTTCAGCTGTTTGTATGTTAGAAATAAGATAAAGTTTCAATTGTGTGTACGTTAGAAATAAAGTTCTATCTGTTTCTATGATAGAAATAAAACAAAGTTTCAACCGTTAACAAGTTAAAAATAAAGTTTCAAGAGTTTACAAGTTAAAACTAATGTTTCAATAGTGTATGTATGTTAAGAATAAAGTTAGAACAGTTTACAAGCTGAAATAAAGTTTTAATAGTGTACACGTTGGAAATAAAGTTTTAATAGTTTATGTGCTTCAAAATAGAGTTATAACAGTTTATATGTTAGAAATAAAATGAAGTTTCATCAGTTTACAAGTTAAGAATAAAGTTCTATCTGTTTGTATGTTAGAAATATAACAAAGTTTCAACCGTTAACAAGTTGAAAATAAAGTTTTAAGAGTTTACAAGTTTAACTAATGTTTCAATAGTGTGTGTATGTTAAGAATAAAGTTTTATCTGTTTGTATGTTAGAAATAGAATGAAGTTTCACCAGTTTACAAGTTACGAATAAAGTTCTATCTCTTTAAGTTTATAAGTTAAGAATAAAGTTCTATCTGTTTATATGTTAGAAATAGAATGAAGTTTCACCAGTTTACAAGTTAAGAATAAAGTTCTATCTGTTTATATGTTAGAAATAAAATAAAGTTTCAACAGTCTACAAGTTAAAAATAAAATTATAACTGTTTCAAGAGTTTACAAGTTAGAAATTAAGTTTCAATGGTGTATGCGTTAGAAATAAAGTTTTAGCTGTTTGTATATCAAAATAAAGTTTCAAGAGTTTACAAGTTAGAAATAAAATGAAGGTTCACCAGTTTACAAGTTAAGAATGAAGTTCTATCTGTTTGTATGTTAGAAATAAAACAAAGTTTCAACCGTTAACAAGTTAAAAATAAAGTTTTAAGAGTTACAAGTTAAAACTAATGTTTCAATAGTGTGTGTATGTTAAGAATAAAGTTTTATCTGTTTGTATGTTAGAAATAGAATGAAGTTTCACCAGTTTACAAGTTAAGAATAAAGTTCTATCTGTTTATATGTTAGAAATAAAATAAAGTTTCAATAGTTTGCAAGTTAAAAATAAAGTTTCAATAGTTTACAAGTTTTAAAATAAAGTTTAAATAGTGTGCAAGATAAAAAATAAAGTTTGAACAGTTTACAAGCTGAAATAAAGTTTTAATAGTGTACACGTTGGAAATAAAGTTTTAATAGTTTATGTGCTTCAAAATAGAGTTATAACAGTTTATATGTTAGAAATAAAATGAAGTTTCATCAGTTTACAAGTTAAGAATAAAGTTCTATCTGTTTGTATGATAGAAATAAAACAAAGTTTCAACCGTTTACAAGTTAAAATAAAGTTTCACCAGTGTACAAGTTAGAAATAAAGTTTCAATAGTGTATATGTTAGAAATAAAGTTTTAGCTGTTTGTATATGAAAAACTAAGTTTCAAGAGTTTACAAGTTAAAAAATAAAGTTTCAATGGTGTATACGTTAGAAATAAAGTTTTAGCTGTTTGTATATCAAAATAAAGTTTCAAGAGTTTACAAGTTAGAAATAAAGTTTCAACAGTGTGCACGTTAAGAATAAAGTTTCAATAGTGTGTATGTTAAGAATAAAGTTCTATCTGTTTATATGTTAGAAATAAAAATGAAGGTTCATCAGTTTACAAGTTAAGAATAAAGTTTTATCTGTTTGTATGTTAGAAATAAAATAAAGTTTCACCAGTTTAAAAGTTAAGAATAAAGTTTCAATAGTGTGTATGTTAGAAATAAAGTTTCAATAGTGTGTATGTTAAGAATAAAGTTCTATCTGTTTATATGTTAGAAATAAAAATGAAGGTTCACCAGTTTGCAAGTTAAGAATAAAGTTTTATCTGCTTGCATGTCAGAAATGAAATAAAGTTTCACCAGTTTAAAAGTTAAGAATAAAGTTTCACCAGTTTAAAAGTTAAGAATAAAGTTTCAATAGTGTGTATGTTAAGAATAAAGTTCTATCTGTTTATATGTTAGAAATAAAATGAAGTTTCAATAGTGTGTATGTTAAGAATAAAGTTCTATCTGTTTATATGTTAGAAATAAAATGAAGGTTCACCAGTTTACAAGTTAAGAATAAATTTTATCTGCTTGTATGTTAGAAATAAAATAAAGTTTCACCGATTTACAAGTTAAAAAATAAAGTTTCAATAGTTAACACGTTAAAAATAAAGTTTCAATAGTGTGTATGTTAAGAATAAAGTTCTATCTGTTTGTATATTAGAAAGAAAAAGAAGGTTCATCAGTTTACAAGTTAATAATAAAGTTTTATCTGTTTGTATGTTAGAAATAAAACATAGTTTCAACCGTTGACAAGTTAAAAATAAAGTTTCAAGAGTTTACAAGTTAAAACTAATGTTTCAATAGTGTATGTATGTTAAGAATAAAGTTAGAACAGTTTACAAGCTGAAATAAAGTTTTAATAGTGTACACGTTGGAAATAAAGTTTTAATAGTTTATGTGCTTCAAAATAGAGTTATAACAGTTTATATGTTAGAAATAAAATGAAGTTTCATCAGTTTACAAGTTAAGAATAAAGTTCTATCTGTTTGTATGTTAGAAATATAACAAAGTTTCAACCGTTAACAAGTTAAAAATAAAGTTTTAAGAGTTTACAAGTTTAACTAATGTTTCAATAGTGTGTGTATGTTAAGAATAAAGTTTTATCTGTTTGTATGTTAGAAATAGAATGAAGTTTCACCAGTTTACAAGTTACGAATAAAGTTCTATCTCTTTAAGTTTATAAGTTAAGAATAAAGTTCTATCTGTTTATATGTTAGAAATAGAATGAAGTTTCACCAGTTTACAAGTTAAGAATAAAGTTCTATCTGTTTATATGTTAGAAATAAAATAAAGTTTCAACAGTCTACAAGTTAAAAATAAAATTATAACTGTTTCAAGAGTTTACAAGTTAGAAATTAAGTTTCAATGGTGTATGCGTTAGAAATAAAGTTTTAGCTGTTTGTATATCAAAATAAAGTTTCAAGAGTTTACAAGTTAGAAATAAAATGAAGGTTCACCAGTTTACAAGTTAAGAATGAAGTTCTATCTGTTTGTATGTTAGAAATAAAACAAAGTTTCAACCGTTAACAAGTTAAAAATAAAGTTTTAAGAGTTACAAGTTAAAACTAATGTTTCAATAGTGTGTGTATGTTAAGAATAAAGTTTTATCTGTTTGTATGTTAGAAATAGAATGAAGTTTCACCAGTTTACAAGTTAAGAATAAAGTTCTATCTGTTTATATGTTAGAAATAAAATAAAGTTTCAATAGTTTGCAAGTTAAAAATAAAGTTTCAATAGTTTACAAGTTTTAAAATAAAGTTTAAATAGTGTGCAAGATAAAAAATAAAGTTTGAACAGTTTACAAGCTGAAATAAAGTTTTAATAGTGTACACGTTGGAAATAAAGTTTTAATAGTTTATGTGCTTCAAAATAGAGTTATAACAGTTTATATGTTAGAATTAAAATGAAGTTTCATCAGTTTACAAGTTAAGAATAAAGTTCTATCTGTTTGTATGATAGAAATAAAACAAAGTTTCAACCGTTTACAAGTTAAAATAAAGTTTCACCAGTGTACAAGTTAGAAATAAAGTTTCAATAGTGTATATGTTAGAAATAAAGTTTTAGCTGTTTGTATATGAAAAACTAAGTTTCAAGAGTTTACAAGTTAAAAAATAAAGTTTCAATGGTGTATACGTTAGAAATAAAGTTTTAGCTGTTTGTATATCAAAATAAAGTTTCAAGAGTTTACAAGTTAGAAATAAAGTTTCAACAGTGTGCACGTTAAGAATAAAGTTTCAATAGTGTGTATGTTAAGAATAAAGTTCTATCTGCTTATATGTTAGAAATAAAAATGAAGGTTCATCAGTTTGCAAGTTAAGAATAAAGTTTTATCTGCTTGCATGTCAGAAATGAAATAAAGTTTCACCAGTTTAAAAGTTAAGAATAAAGTTTCAATAGTGTGTATGTTAAGAATAAAGTTCTATCTGTTTATATGTTAGAAATAAAATGAAGTTTCAATAGTGTGTATGTTAAGAATAAAGTTCTATCTGTTTATATGTTAGAAATAAAATGAAGGTTCACCAGTTTACAAGTTAAGAATAAATTTTATCTGCTTGTATGTTAGAAATAAAATAAAGTTTCACCGATTTACAAGTTAAAAAATAAAGTTTCAATAGTTAACACGTTAAAAATAAAGTTTCAATAGTGTGTATGTTAAGAATAAAGTTCTATCTGTTTGTATATTAGAAAGAAAATGAAGGTTCATCAGTTTACAAGTTAATAATAAAGTTTTATCTGTTTGTATGTTAGAAATAAAACATAGTTTCAACCGTTGACAAGTTAAAAATAAAGTTTCAAGAGTTTACAAGTTAAAACTAATGTTTCAATAGTGTATGTATGTTAAGAATAAAGTTAGAACAGTTTACAAGCTGAAATAAAGTTTTAATAGTGTACACGTTGGAAATAAAGTTTTAATAGTTTATGTGCTTCAAAATAGAGTTATAACAGTTTATATGTTAGAAATAAAATGAAGTTTCATCAGTTTACAAGTTAAGAATAAAGTTCTATCTGTTTGTATGTTAGAAATATAACAAAGTTTCAACCGTTAACAAGTTAAAAATAAAGTTTTAAGAGTTTACAAGTTTAACTAATGTTTCAATAGTGTGTGTATGTTAAGAATAAAGTTTTATCTGTTTGTATGTTAGAAATAGAATGAAGTTTCACCAGTTTACAAGTTACGAATAAAGTTCTATCTCTTTAAGTTTATAAGTTAAGAATAAAGTTCTATCTGTTTATATGTTAGAAATAGAATGAAGTTTCACCAGTTTACAAGTTAAGAATAAAGTTCTATCTGTTTATATGTTAGAAATAAAATAAAGTTTCAACAGTCTACAAGTTAAAAATAAAATTATAACTGTTTCAAGAGTTTACAAGTTAGAAATTAAGTTTCAATGGTGTATGCGTTAGAAATAAAGTTTTAGCTGTTTGTATATCAAAATAAAGTTTCAAGAGTTTACAAGTTAGAAATAAAATGAAGGTTCACCAGTTTACAAGTTAAGAATGAAGTTCTATCTGTTTGTATGTTAGAAATAAAACAAAGTTTCAACCGTTAACAAGTTAAAAATAAAGTTTTAAGAGTTACAAGTTAAAACTAATGTTTCAATAGTGTGTGTATGTTAAGAATAAAGTTTTATCTGTTTGTATGTTAGAAATAGAATGAAGTTTCACCAGTTTACAAGTTAAGAATAAAGTTCTATCTGTTTATATGTTAGAAATAAAATAAAGTTTCAAAAGTTTGCAAGTTAAAAATAAAGTTTCAATAGTTTACAAGTTTTAAAATAAAGTTTAAATAGTGTGCAAGATAAAAAATAAAGTTTGAACAGTTTACAAGCTGAAATAAAGTTTTAATAGTGTACACGTTGGAAATAAAGTTTTAATAGTTTATGTGCTTCAAAATAGAGTTATAACAGTTTATATGTTAGAAATAAAATGAAGTTTCATCAGTTTACAAGTTAAGAATAAAGTTCTATCTGTTTGTATGATAGAAATAAAACAAAGTTTCAACCGTTTACAAGTTAAAATAAAGTTTCACCAGTGTACAAGTTAGAAATAAAGTTTCAATAGTGTATATGTTAGAAATAAAGTTTTAGCTGTTTGTATATGAAAAACTAAGTTTCAAGAGTTTACAAGTTAAAAAATAAAGTTTCAATGGTGTATACGTTAGAAATAAAGTTTTAGCTGTTTGTATATCAAAATAAAGTTTCAAGAGTTTACAAGTTAGAAATAAAGTTTCAACAGTGTGCACGTTAAGAATAAAGTTTCAATAGTGTGTATGTTAAGAATAAAGTTCTATCTGCTTATATGTTAGAAATAAAAATTAAGGTTCATCAGTTTACAAGTTAAGAATAAAGTTTTATCTGTTTGTATGTTAGAAATAAAATAAAGTTTCGACCGTTAACAAGTTAAAAATAAAGTTTCAGATTAAAATAAAGTTTCAATAGTGTGTATGATGGAAATAAAGTTTAAGCGCTTTGTGCGTCAGAAATAAAGTTTCAACCGTTTACAAGTTAAAAATAAAGTTTCAACAGTGTGTACGTTAAGAATAAAGTTCTATCTGTTTCTATGTTAGAAATAAAAATAAAGGTTCACCAGTTTACAGGTTAAGAATAAAGTTTTATCTGCTTGTATGTCAGAAATGAAATAAAGTTTCACCAGTTTAAAAGTTAAGAATAAAGTTTCAATAGTGTGTATGTTAGAAATAAAGTTTCAATAGTGTGTATGTTAAGAATAAAGTTCTATCTGTTTATATGTTAGAAATAAAAATGAAGGTTCACCAGTTTGCAAGTTAAGAATAAAGTTTTATCTGCTTGCATGTCAGAAATGAAATAAAGTTTCACCAGTTTAAAAGTTAAGAATAAAGTTTCACCAGTTTAAAAGTTAAGAATAAAGTTTCAATAGTGTGTATGTTAAGAATAAAGTTCTATCTGTTTATATGTTAGAAATAAAATGAAGTTTCAATAGTGTGTATGTTAAGAATAAAGTTCTATCTGTTTATATGTTAGAAATAAAATGAAGTTTCAATAGTGTGTATGTTAAGAATAAAGTTCTATCTGTTTATATGTTAGAAATAAAATGAAGGTTCACCAGTTTACAAGTTAAGAATAAATTTTATCTGCTTGTATGTTAGAAATAAAATAAAGTTTCACCGATTTACAAGTTAAAAAATAAAGTTTCAATAGTTAACACGTTAAAAATAAAGTTTCAATAGTGTGTATGTTAAGAATAAAGTTCTATCTGTTTGTATATTAGAAAGAAAATGAAGGTTCATCAGTTTACAAGTTAATAATAAAGTTTTATCTGTTTGTATGTTAGAAATAAAACAGTTTCAACCGTTGACAAGTTAAAAATAAAGTTTCAATAGTTGGCGAGTTAAAACTAATGTTTCAATAGTGCGTATGTTAAGAATAAAGTTTTATCTGTTTGTATGTTAGAAATAAAATGAAGCTTCGTCAGTTTACAAGTTTAGAATAAAGTTTTTTCAGCTTGTATGTTAGAAATAAAATGAAGTTTCACCAGTTTACAAATTAAAAATAAAGTTTCAATAGTGTGTACGTTAGAAATAAAGTTTCAACCGTTTACAAGTTAAAATAAAGTTTCAACAGTGTCTACGTTAGAAATAAAGTTTTATCTGTTTGTAAAGTTCGATCGTAGGATTTACTAGTTTGCAAGTTAGACTCAGCATTCTACTAGTTGTAAATGAAAATAACGTTTCAACAGTTTACAGATTAAAATAAAGTTTCAATAGTGTGTATGATGGAAATAAAGTTTAAGCGCTTTGTGCGTTAGAAATAAAGTTTCAGCCGTTGACAAGTTAAAAATAAAGTTTCAACAGTGTGTACGTTAGAAATAAAGTTTCAACAGTTTACAAGTTGAAAAATAAAGTTTCAACAGTGTGTACGTTAGAAATAAATGAAAGTAAGAACTTCATCGTATGAGTATTCAAAGCATGTTTTGTAAATCAAATGTGTGTAGTCCTGACATGATAGAATCGCGTTAGAAATAAAGTTTCAGCCGTTTACAAGTTAAAGATAAAGTTTCAACAGTGTGTACGTTAGAAATAAAGTTTTAGCTGTTTATATGTTAGAAACAAAATAAAGTTTCACAGTTTACAAGTTGAAAATAAAGTTTCAACAGTGTGTACGTTAGAAATAAATGACAGTAAGAACTTCATCGTATGAGTATTCAAAACATGTTTTGTAAATCAAATGTGTGTAGTCCTGACATGATAGAATCAAGCTTGACAAACGCGTTTGTCAAGTTCAAACTTTATTTTAACTTGTAAACGGTTGAAACTTTATTTCTAACGTACACACTATTGAAACTTTATTTTTAATTTGTAAACTGGTGAAACTTCATTTTATTTCTAACATACAAGCTGATAAAACTTTATTCTAAACTTGTAAACTGACGAAGCTTCATTTTATTTCTAACATACAAACAGATAAAACTTTATTCTTAACATACGCACTATTGAAACATTAGTTTTAACTCGCAAACTATTGAAACTTTATTTTTAACTTGTCAACGGTTGAAACTATGTTTTATTTCTAACATACAAACAGATAAAACTTTATTATTAACTTGTAAACTGATGAACCTTCATTTTCTTTCTAATATACAAACAGATAGAACTTTATTCTTAACATACACACTATTGAAACTTTATTTTAACGTGTTAACTATTGAAACTTTATTTTTTAACTTGTAAATCGGTGAAACTTTATTTTATTTCTAACATACAAGCAGATAAAATTTATTCTTAACTTGTAAACTGGTGTACCTTCATTTTATTTCTAACATATAAACAGATAGAACTTTATTCTTAACATACACACTATTGAAACTTCATTTTATTTCTAACATATAAACAGATAGAACTTTATTCTTAACATACACACTATTGAAACTTTATTCTTAACTTTTAAACTGGTGAAACTTTATTCTTAACTTTTAAACTGGTGAAACTTTATTTCATTTCTGACATGCAAGCAGATAAAACTTTATTCTTAACTTGCAAACTGGTGAATCTTCATTTTTATTTCTAACATATAAACAGATAGAACTTTATTCTTAACATACACACTATTGAAACTTTATTTCTAACATACACACTATTGAAACTTCATTTTATTTCTAACATATAAACAGATAGAACTTTATTCTTAACATACACACTATTGAAACTTTATTCTTAACTTTTAAACTGGTGAAACTTTATTCTTAACTTTTAAACTGGTGAAACTTTATTTCATTTCTGACATACAAGCAGATAAAACTTTATTCTTAACCTGTAAACTGGTGAACCTTTATTTTTATTTCTAACATAGAAACAGATAGAACTTTATTCTTAACGTACACACTGTTGAAACTTTATTTTTAACTTGTAAACGGTTGAAACTTTATTTCTGACGCACAAAGCGCTTAAACTTTATTTCCATCATACACACTATTGAAACTTTATTTTAATCTGAAACTTTATTTTTAACTTGTTAACGGTCGAAACTTTATTTTATTTCTAACATACAAACAGATAAAACTTTATTCTTAACTTGTAAACTGATGAACCTTAATTTTTATTTCTAACATATAAACAGATAGAACTTTATTCTTAACATACACACTGTTGAAACTTTATTTCTAACTTGTAAACTCTTGAAACTTTATTTTGATATACAAACAGCTAAAACTTTATTTCTAACGTATACACCATTGAAACTTTATTTTTTAACTTGTAAACTCTTGAAACTTAGTTTTTCATATACAAACAGCTAAAACTTTATTTCTAACATATACACTATTGAAACTTTATTTCTAACTTGTACACTGGTGAAACTTTATTTTAACTTGTAAACGGTTGAAACTTTGTTTTATTTCTATCATACAAACAGATAGAACTTTATTCTTAACTTGTAAACTGATGAAACTTCATTTTATTTCTAACATATAAACTGTTATAACTCTATTTTGAAGCACATAAACTATTAAAACTTTATTTCCAACGTGTACACTATTAAAACTTTATTTCAGCTTGTAAACTGTTCAAACTTTATTTTTTATCTTGCACACTATTTAAACTTTATTTTAAAACTTGTAAACTATTGAAACTTTATTTTTAACTTGCAAACTATTGAAACTTTATTTTATTTCTAACATATAAACAGATAGAACTTTATTCTTAACTTGTAAACTGGTGAAACTTCATTCTATTTCTAACATACAAACAGATAAAACTTTATTCTTAACATACACACACTATTGAAACATTAGTTTTAACTTGTAACTCTTAAAACTTTATTTTTAACTTGTTAACGGTTGAAACTTTGTTTTATTTCTAACATACAAACAGATAGAACTTCATTCTTAACTTGTAAACTGGTGAACCTTCATTTTATTTCTAACTTGTAAACTCTTGAAACTTTATTTTGATATACAAACAGCTAAAACTTTATTTCTAACGCATACACCATTGAAACTTAATTTCTAACTTGTAAACTCTTGAAACAGTTATAATTTTATTTTTAACTTGTAGACTGTTGAAACTTTATTTCTAACATATAAACTGTTATAACTCTATTTTGAAGCACATAAACTATTAAAACTTTATTTCCAACGTGTACACTATTAAAACTTTATTTCAGCTTGTAAACTGTTCAAACTTTATTTTTTATCTTGCACACTATTTAAACTTTATTTTAAAACTTGTAAACTATTGAAACTTTATTTTTAACTTGCAAACTATTGAAACTTTATTTTATTTCTAACATATAAACAGATAGAACTTTATTCTTAACTTGTAAACTGGTGAAACTTCATTCTATTTCTAACATACAAACAGATAAAACTTTATTCTTAACATACACACACACACACTATTGAAACTTTATTTTCAATCTGTAAACTGTTGAAACTATATCTTTCATTTACAAATAGTAGAACGCTTAGTCTAACTTGTAAATCTTAAAACATTTCATATGGACGATGATGATAATAGATGAAATAGTGTCAAATAAATTAAGATAGCTTACACTTCTGATACAGGGATAGCAATCGACTGCGATCCATGTGTAAAGAGCTTGTTAGACTACGGAAGAGAGAAGTGTGTTATGTTGCGTGTGGCGCGTGAGTGTCCTCCCATTTCATTCCATTCATCAATTCGTCTCATTGATAGAGACAGGTAGAACTCATGGTTCTCATAACGTATGCAATGGAAAGTTTTAGGCAACCTTCGACAGTTGGCTAAATGTCGCCCTGGCGCGAATGCATACTACGTTGAGACAGAGGCAATCACTTGCAAACATGACGCAGAGAGGTTTAACAAGATTGACCATTGCCGAATGTCCCCTGCGGTATACATAGCTACGGGTTTCACCGCCGCCCTTTACAGGAACGCCCGTCGAAAGGAAGTATTACACCGAACTTCATTTGCAACGTTCAAGTTGACTGATAGCAGATTCAACTTAATGATAGTATTCGCCAGTCCGAAGACTGCCCAGGGCAAACCGCGAGGAGGTTCTATCATGTCTTGCCCCATGGTGGCCCTTAAGAGAGCCGATGGTTCGTTCTCGGGAGTAACGTCATCTTACACCCTACCAATTCTGCTGAGAGAGTCTTTGACTCTCTCTTTGGTAGCACTGTCGACTTCCACACTAACTGGCACATGACTAAAAAGTGGAATGTAGCGCCATTCCGTTGGATTGACAACACTTGCTGTCATCGCATTACCAATCTGAGCAAGATTGTTGTGAACTCGGTCTTGCTCCTCTATTCTAGCAAATTCATCAAATAAATTTCGCGGTCTTAACTGTGGTCCGCGAGGAGAGTTGACTGCAGCGTTTGGCGTCTCCATGATTGAAATGAAATGGAATGAGAGGTAGTGGTTTATATACCCCTCTAATGTGATGTAACGTTCAAGTTGACTGATAGCAGATTCAACTTAATGATAGTATTCGCCAGTCTAAAGACTGCCCAGGGCCAACCGCGTGGAGGTTCTATCATGTCTTGCCCCATGGTGGCCCTTAAGAGAGCCGATGGTTCGTTCTCGGGAGTAACGTCATCTTACACCCTACCAATTCTGCTGAGAGAGTCTTTGACTCTCTCTTTGGTAGCACTGTCGACTTTCACACTAGCTGGCACATGGCTAAAAAGTGGAATGTAGCGCCATTCCGTTGGATTGACAGCAGTTGCTGTCATCGGATTGCCAATCCGAGCAAGATTATTAAAAACTCTGTCTTGCTCCTCTAGCCTGACAAACTCCTCAAATAAATTTCGCGGCCTTAACTGCGGTCCGCGAGGAGAGCTGACTTGACTGTTCGGCGTCTGCATGATTGAAATGAAATGAAATGAGAGGCAGTGGTTTATATACCCCTCTAACGCGACGCAACGTTCAAGTTGACTGATAGCAGATTCAACTTAATGATAGTATTCGCCAGTCCGAAGACTGCCCATGGCAAAGCGCGTGGAGGCTCTATCATGTCTTGTCCCATAGTGGACGATTATACGGTAGTGTGTTAGTAGATTTCAATCACTGAAAAAGGAAGATGAGAATCATTTCATTTGTCTCATCAACGTTTATCATGGGAGCAATCATTGAAGGGGCATCTAATGAATTACATTTCACTCTACTCCATATCATAAAGACTAAACTTTGTCGAATGGCTGAAGTACTCTGACCTGGCGAGAGAAAACGTCACGTTGAGTATGAAGTCGAACGCCCAACATGAGCAACGGCTCAGAGGTTTCGGTCTAACAAACGACGAACAACCCGTGCAACACAATCCCTCTACGGCAGTACCCGCCGTCCCGAAGGAACGCTCGAGCAAAGGAGGTATTACAGCGATGATGTGCTTTATGAGCAGAAGTGAATCTCTTGATAGCAAGAGACTATTCAACTAGATACCAAGTCAAAACAACCTGATAGCAGGGCAAATGTATAGTCAGTAATTTACACTTAGTGAGGAATGATAGATTTGAGTGTAGTGAGTGGCACTCGATCCCGTCGACAGCCCGAAGGCCTTGTACTGATCACTAGGGAAGTGAGAGATCTTCCCCGATACCCGCTCTTTACAGCTGAAGACATCATTGTCACTGCCCCGAAGTGGTAACAGGAACGCCGAGTCAAAGGTAGTGATCAGTAGCTGGGATCTAACCCCTCAAAGCTGCCTTAGACTTAGTTGAATTTGAAATCTGATAGCAGATTTGAACTCAGCATACTTGAAAACCTTGAGGAAACATCCCAAGTTATTGCTTTGATCAGCTTGATAGCAAGCCGTAGAGAGCTTGATTCACCAGCGTTTTGCAATGGAGATGTTTAGAGGCCACCCATGACAAGATAGCTAAGACTCAACCGATTGGCGTTCAAAGTGCTACGTTGAGAGCTGTGTCAAATGCCCAACATGAGTTGCCCCAGCGGTTACGGTCTCAAATATGACACATTCCCTTGCCACACTTATCACTACGGCATCGTCCGCCGTCCCGAAGGAACACCCTGTCAGTGGAATATTACAGCAAAACTCTCCGTGTCTTGCTCGCTTTCAGTGAAAAGCCGCTTATAGCATGAGAAGACTGGCTCAGACATCATTAAAAATGCTTTCATTGACTTCAGCAGGGTCGAAAACCCCAGAAAACCTCCAAAAATAGTGAATTTAAATTTTTCAACTTTTTAGCACTACTTATGAAATTTTATAAGTAGTCCATCACTTAGGGCAGGTCAATAGCGACCGAACCTTTTTTGAATCAAGTCAAACGGACTTGTAGAAGCAAAGTTACAAGCCTTTAAAGTTTTGGAGTCTTTTATGGCCTGGAGACGAAGGCCATCTCCTGGCGAACCTCGAAGTCTGACGCCTTAGCTGATATCAGCAATGAAATTTTCTAAGTCGGTTTCTTACAGAAACTCGGGATTTGGAATGTCCGAAGCTATCATCGGAGCTCAGAGAGACGACCTACCTCTGACAATCGTTCTCCTCTAAATGAAAAGTCTCCGTCGGTTCCCAGCTTATATAGTGTGTGGCGATCAGCTGATGACGTAATACCCATCATCCAAACACTAAAAATCCCGTCTATCTCCGGTTCTAGTGCTCCGATTGAGCTGGAAATACACCATTTCCATGTAGAATTTGACGCTGAATCCGAATCTGGCCTCCGTTTTCCCATCCGATGCTTCGTTTTGGCTCTACAGAAGGCAGCCATCGCAAAAATTCTAACTCTGTCGTTTTTCCGAAAAATGTTGAACATTTTTCTCGCCGATTGACTTGAAACTCTCCGATTGACTTGAAACTCACCATACAGATAGAGAATTTCACGCTGATTCCAAATCTGAAATCCGTTTTCCAATCCGATGCTTCGTTTTGAAGCTAGAGCCCAAAACGTCCCAAATTCTAACTCTGTCGTTTTTCGCCAATGTCTCAAAATCTTAAATGGCGTCTCACATCTAAACGAAGACAGATAGGAACAAGCCGATTCTTTCACTGAATTTGTCTCACTCTTAGCTTTCAAACGAGCTATCGCACGACAAAATCCGTCCACTAGAAGCCAAAATCGAAGCAAGCTGTCCAGAGGGGGGGGGACGTCAGTGAAAATTTTTTCTCTCCGATTTCGCTGGAAACATCCTTCCTAACCCAAAATTTCACGTAGATTCCGAATCTGGCCTCCGTTTTCTCATCCGATGCTTCGTTTGGGCGCTACACACCAAAACATCCCAAATTCTAACTCTGTCGTTTTTTCGAAAAATGTTGAAAATTTTTTCTCACCGATTGACTTGAAACTCACCATACAGATAGAGAATTTCACGCTGATTCCAAATCTGAAATCCGTTTTCCAATCCGATGCTTCGTTTTGAAGCTAGAGCCCAAAACGTCCCAAATTCTAACTCTGTCGTTTTTCGCCAATGTCCCAAAATCTTAAATGGCGTCTCACATCTAAACGAAGACAGATAGGAACAAGCCGATTCTTTCAGTGAATTTGTCTCACTCTTAGCTTTCAAACGAGCTATCGCACGACAAAATCCGTCCACTGGAAGCCAAAATCGAAGCAAGCTGTCCAGAGGGGGGGGGACGTCAGTGAAAATTTTTTCTCTCCGATTTCGCTGGAAACATCCTTCCTAACCCAAAATTTCACGTAGATTCCGAATCTGGCCTCCGTTTTCTCATCCGATGCTTCGTTTGGGCGCTACACACCAAAACATCCCAAATTCTAACTCTGTCGTTTTTTTTCGAAAAATGTTGAAAATTTTTTCTCTCCGATTGACTTGAAACTCACCATACAGATAAAGAATTTCACGCTGATTCCAAATCTGAAATCCGTTTTCCAATCCGATGCTTCGTTTTGAAGCTAGAGCCCAAAACGTCCCAAATTCTAACTCTGTCGTTTTTCACCAATGTCCCAAAATCTTAAATGGCGTCTCACATCTAAACGAAGACAGATAGGAACAAGCCGATTCTTTCAGTGAATTTGTCTCACTCTTAGCTTTCAAACGAGCTATCGCACGACAAAATCCGTCCACTGGAAGCCAAAATCGAAGCAAGCTGTCCAGAGGGGGGGGGGACGTCAGTGAAAATTTTTTCTCTCCGATTTCGCTGGAAACATCCTTCCTAACCCAAAATTTCACGTAGATTCCGAATCTGGCCTCCGTTTTCTCATCCGATGCTTCGTTTGGGCGCTACACACCAAAACATCCCAAATTCTAACTCTGTCGTTTTTTCGAAAAATGTTAAAAATTTTTTCTCTCCGATTGACTTGAAACTCACCATACAGATAAAGAATTTCACGCTGATTCCAAATCTGAAATCCGTTTTCCAATCCGATGCTTCGTTTTGAAGCTAGAGCCCAAAACGTCCCAAATTCTAACTCTGTCGTTTTTCACCAATGTCCCAAAATCTTAAATGGCGTCTCACATCTAAACGAAGACAGATAGGAACAAGCCGATTCTTTCAGTGAATTTGTCTCACTCTTAGCTTTCAAACGAGCTATCGCACGACAAAATCCGTCCACTGGAAGCCAAAATCGAAGCAAGCTGTCCAGAGGGGGGGGGACGTCAGTGAAAATTTTTTCTCTCCGATTTCGCTGGAAACATCCTTCCTAACCCAAAATTTCACGTAGATTCCGAATCTGGCCTCCGTTTTCTCATCCGATGCTTCGTTTGGGCGCTACACACCAAAACGTCCCACATTTTAACTCTGCCAAAATTTTGAAGAAACAGTTTTTCTCGCCGATTGAGCTGGAAATCACATCACAGATGCAGAATTTTACGCTGAATCCGAATCTGGCCACCGTTTCACCATCCAAGACAACCTAGGCGGTCGCCCATGTCAACCTAGACGGTCGCCCACGTCAACCTAGACGGTCGCCCACGTCAACCTAGACGGTCGCCCAAGTCAACCAGGCGGTCGGACCAACTCACTCGAGTCTCACACTCTGTCGTTGCAGAGGGGGGGGGGAGTCAGCGAACATGTTGTGAACCCACCTGGCCGGCACACCACGACAGACCACAACCTCTGTCGTTCCAGAGGGGGGGGAGGGGGGGGCGCGCTGTGTTTATTCTGGACCTTTTGTTACTACTAGCATGATCCGGTTGATCGGTCTTCGGCTGTCTCAATGGGCGAGTTGCTGCTGGAGATTATTCAGCAGGTTTGCCTTGCGCGGTCATGCAGTGTATGGCTGATGGGGACTCAGATGACACGGTCCGAAATATTCGTCTTCCTACCGGAACATGACTGAAATGCTGAATGATCCTCTGCTCAAGGCCAAATTGTGTCTTTTCGTCACGATAGCCAAGGAATTTGAGATTTTCTTGAAGAAATTTCAAAACGACGAAGCCATGATTCCATTCCTGTTCAAAATTGTTCCTTGTTCCTAATTGCAAAAAAATTAAAAGTTTAGCATCAAAACTCTTGACTCTTTCCATCATTAACAAAATGAATACCTTTAGTCAAGACGTCTACAAATCTGAAACTTTTAAAAAAGGCAAACTCTGTATTCTTGCTAAAGATAAATAAATCTCGGCCATATAGAAGAAAGGCGTTTGATTTTTCTTATGTGCTTATGAGTATTTTGTATAATTTCCTAAAGGGTCTATCAATTCTTCCTTGTTTATTGTTGTTAATTGCTTCTAATATATTCTTTTTTTAACTTTGCGTGCACAATTTTCTTTGAGGTGAAGGATGTAGCTGCAGAATTTAGTATATGCAGAGAATCTACTCTTGATGCCAATGATATCTCGCAGATGTAATCCTTGATCCTAATCTTGAATGTCCAAAATGCCAGTTTATTATTGACATTCAATTTTGACGAATTTAGAGCGCATTAATATTGCGGTTTTATTGAGTTGACAAATGTGCATGCAAATAAAATACAAAAATAACAGAACGCCGTCAGCAAAAATACATCTTACATGTTGTTTAGTAGCTATAGGCATGTCACATCAATCTGAATTCTTTATGCCTTGTTGATTTATGTACCGCACCTTGTGGATGTGCCATGTATGACACGTGAACGATTGTAATCTATATTAATTCCATGATTAATTCCATCCATCCCACTTAACGCTTTATGCGTCACTTTTTTGAAAAAAAATCAGTAGTGAATGCGAATATATATACTGTTTCCTTTACATATTTCAGAGCTTGTGATCGTCTCAGGTGTACCGACTGCGATTTTCAAGTTACAGGGTTTGATAATCGCTCATGGGATAATTCGACAGACTATCTATTCCTACGAAATAACTATCCTGATGCATCTAGACTTTCAGCTCGACTGAGGAATCGAAAGGGTAATTTCTTTCAGGATGATTTAACTGCTGCTAATGATCATGTTGGATATGCAATTCACTAGTCAGATAAATGCGAGTACACATTCATCTAATTAGATATTTTGCTATATCAGCGGAATTGGTTAAGAACTATTTTGTGATCACTTTTGTTGGTGACATGGGTATATTTGAGGTAATCTTCTGAAGCCTGAATGCATTTCCTGTTTCAAATGAAAGTATTGTACTGACATTTTGGTGAATGGACCATTTCAAGCAAATGAGAATAAATTTCAAAATATTGCACAACTCAAATTTTATTATGAATGATGTTTAAAAAAATCAAGCAATTTTAATTTAAGTTAAACAGCTGAAAAACATTTTTATGAGAAAAATTCATTTAGATAATCTTTATTATTAATTTTATAATTACAGAAGAAAGACTGCATTTGATTTTAGATTTAATTGGCACAACATGCTTCGGCCGGCTCTCCCTCAGGTGCAACGCTGGACTGAGGTTACAAAGAAACAATTTGACACAAGTGAAAAATTTTGAAAGTGACAATTTGACACTTTGACAAAAATCGATGCATGCGGCGCAACAGATGATAAGCGAGAAATATGGTTAGAGAGATACCATGGTAATTGTCTCTCGCTTTATTTATTCCTTTTTTTAAATTTGATCTGTTGTTACTATTTTTAGTATTATTATCATTTATTTTTCTACAGTATTATGACTTTCTGTGTTACTTCTTTTTGAGTTTTATGGGCACTGTCTTTGATTTTCATGCATACAGTATTGCTTTTGACTTTCTTGTAATGCAGTATTATGACTTTCTCTTTCAACGTCCGATTCAATTGCCGCTATTGTCCTCTGTCATTTAGTATTAAATCATGACGTCGGTCTTTGACAGCCTGTATTCTTGCCTGCTTCAGTGTTTCATCTGTTGCGCCGCATGCATCGATTTTCGTCAAATCGTGTTCACTTGTGTCAAACGGTATCTTTGTAACCTCAGTCCAGCGTTGCACCTGAAGGAGAGCTGGCCGAAACATGTTGTGCCAATTAAATCTAAAATCAAATGTGGCCTTTCTATTATTTATCAAATTTGTAAGGGATCAAGTTTTCTCGTGATTTATTATTAATCACAATCATTTATTCGCAAAGAGTTAGAATATTGATTTGTTAATCCAGTTATTGTGTCTCAATGAATTAAGTGATTAGAAGAAGCATGGAGAAATATGTAGCTTGATCGTGGACTCGATCTTCATGAGAGAATTTTTATTTGTAGGGGACAGTTGTCGAAAATCATAAATTGTCAACGAAATCTCGTGCAAATGAGACACTTTTATTTACCAAACGTAAGGAATATCAATTTTCTCCATGAGAAGGAAACATACATTTTCAACTCATTTTATGCTGAAGTTGGGTAATACTTCATCTTGTCCCTGCTTTGCTAGATTTAACCAGAGAACCCTAGTATCTGTGCTGCTCTTAACCAAGAAGTGACATTGAAATTTGACGCCTGCACATTGAGTCTTGGCGAAATTGCAGCTTTCTATTCATGGCCTCACATGATGCCATTCCATCAAGGTTGCCGGGCATAAATCGACAATGTCTAATATATGCCTGCCAATATCAATGCATTTTCAATGGAGCTACAACTTCCCATTGATGCCCTCAGTTTTCATGTGTCTACCTTAAACATGATCATTTCAATGCTATTACTCGTTCATCGACATCCATGTATGGACCACGTCACAAGTGTTATTTATCCATGACCGTTCAGGCATGCATACAACTTTATAAACTATAGCAATAATTCCTATATTATTCATGTGTTTCCATGCAATTGTCAATGACAAAATATCGATACCTAAAAGTCATTATAATAGTCTATTATAGCTTCTTACTTCTGAAACATCTTAAATTTTAAATACTAATCATAGATGATCTATGAATTTATGGCATGCTCCATTATTGTGTGCGTTGTTAAATTGTGTGAAGAGTTTTCTATACACTTTATAAGCTTGTAGTTTTTGTTTTATTGAAATCAGTTAAGAGGCTCCTATTTCAACAATTACACAACGATTACACTTCAATGCATAAAGGGGTCATTTTGATCCGTGATGAGTGTTTTGTAAAAGTTTCAGTAGAAAGAGTTATCCTAGGAAGTTGATACTCAGGAACTACCGTCAATGGTCTACCGGAAACATTGCAACATAGTTGTTTTTCTGTGATTTTTATTTAAAATCTGATTTGCTGGGTTAGAATGAGAAATGAATCACCTTAATAGCCTCGATGAACGAAAGTGAAGACAAAGTGTTTTTGTGATTCTGCTATAACCGGTTTATTAGACAAATTAAGATTTCCTATAAATATTATTAGAAAATTTCATTGATTACACTTCCTGAATTTATCAGTGGATATATGTTTTATTAATTTTATCGTGGTGTGATACCAGTGTTTTTTGAAGGCAAGCAAACAAAGAAATTTTAAAATGCTGCTTCGGAAGCATGCCAATTTATGTCAGCAAAGTCTATATATTTCTACCATTGTAATCCGTCTAAAAAGGCTCATATTTCAAAAAAATTAGTCAACACTCAGAAGATCAAAAGTGATAATTTCAATCACTTCTCTAAAAAGAGTGATCAAAAGTACCATTGTTCGATTATGTACGGGTCCATATCACATGACTTCTCTCTCTATAGTCCGTAGGTATCGGTTTTTTCCATTATTGCGCATTTACTGGCATGTTACAGGTGTGCAGAAAGTACAATACATTGTTGAGGAAATATGCCTTGACTGTTCATGGAATTAAAAATTTTGTATTGAAAGAAAGTCAAGTTGTTTATTATAAAATCGTATAAAAGGTTGATCAATATATTTCGACTATTACACCATAGCCATTATCAAGAAAAGACAATATTAATTTTCAATACAAAATTTTTAACAATACATTGTGTCGAGGTTGAACGTCTTATGGGGTAATTATTATTAATCACAATGAGGAACAATGGTGAGTAGTCATGTTTCAATAAGGATAGAGAGTTCAAAGCAATTTTGCAAGATAATGTTTACAAACATTCGTTAATGCCGTGTGGCTGAGCTCTCGATTAGCTTGGGTGATTAATATAATAATCTCTGGTCTTCAACATCAGTCATCTGCCTACTTCATCTGATGGTTATGTAATTCAAGTTATTCCAGGAGCAATAAATAAGCCAGTAGTATCAAATTCAATATTTCTGCAGGAATTGCAATCGACATTTGAAGAGGGTTTTTCAACTTTTTCATGAAGTATTTTTTAGAGAGTGCAGTTGTTGTACAGTGTTTGCTACCAACAAGATGTTGAGATTTTTACCATATCAACATAAGCGATTGTATTGACGATTTAGCACCATTCATCTTGTTAGTCTTAAAATTATGATGATGACGGTAGCCATTGTTCATTATTTCCTTGCTTGGATATATTTCATAGAAAACTTCCGCTTTCATACAAGTCTTGCTAGATAAACCAATTATGTCTGAGAGAAGCGGAAAGTATTATACAAATTCTGTGAGTGAAGGGAATTAGATAGCTTGTAGAATGATTGTTATTTCAATTCATAATCAGTTAGGGCAATGTTGACGATGAAAATCTCGATGAGGCTTCTTATGCAATTACCATCTTGCATTACCAGCTTCTGGCCGTAGGACACATGAACATGACTTTAGATTATTATAAATCGCAACTCTCTGCATGCCGAAATCTGGTTAGACTTCACTAATCTGCGAACATTTCGATGCCTCACAGTAGTTTGGTTGTATGATGCTAGTACAGTCAAATCTCGTTACTATGCCACCCTCGGGGACCAAGCAAAAGTGGCATAGTAGCGAGAGTGGCATAGTAACGAGAGTTAAGAATATATCCTGAATTATATTAAATAAACTATGTAATTAACCTTAACTGACCTTACTTACAGCATGTTAACCTCGCAATTAAGTTCATGGTTTACAAAACAGCTTATGAAAGTAAATGTAAAATGCATGTATCTGCATTTAATACAACTCGCCTTATTACACTATTTGACACACACTGAGTCAGTTCTGTACAAGGCTGTCAAGTATCGTCGTCTGACGCATCTTCTGTTGCCAGATTTGGTTTCATCTCGTTGTCCAGTCGATCACACGCTTGCATGATCTTCGGCTTCCCACTGCTCTGCTGCATGAACTTCCGGACGGTGCACCACGCTCGCTGGGCCTCTTCAAAAGAAATCGTCTCTTCTTCAATCGTCACCTCGTCTTCGCTGTCATCACTGTCCTCCTCGCAACGTAGGATCTCCTCCGCAATCTCTTCTACCGTGAAGGTTCCACCAGTCGCAAGGCGTTCATCGACTTCGAGAAAGTCAGACAGTTCTATCTTCTCATTATCATGCATCCTCTCTTCTTCAGGTAGGGATTCCCAAATCTCGAGTAGGTCTACGTCCTCCGGCTCAGTTGCGATCTCTGCCTCAACGAACTTGGCCTTCGCAAAACAGTTTCGGATAGTTGACTCCCTCACCAGCTCCCAAGCTTGTCGGATAACATGTAGAGCATCGAGCAGTGTGAACTTGAAGTTCTTTCCTTCATCCATGGCCTCGAGGCGGCGGCGCAGTAGCAGCTTCTTGTAGTGGCGCTTGAGGTTCTCTATGATTCCCTGATCCATCGGCTGTGAATTGGCTGTTGTGTTGGGCGGGAAGAAAGGTGTCGAGGGAGGATAAACGTCGCATTAATCAGCACGTTATCTTATTATCTTGTGTTAGTGATCCTTCCCACTCGGCATGAGGCGTGATAAATCAATTAGAATTCTTCAACCTACTAAATTGGAACTATTGTCAGAATGATGCAGGTGGCATAGTATCAAGATTAAGGGGTGGCATAGTAAATTTAGCTTTTACTTGTATACATACGGGGAATGAGGGAAAGTGGCATAATACCGAGAGTGGCATAGTAGCGAGGTGGCATAGTAATGAGATTCGACTGTATTGTATTTGAGCATTGTAACGCTGATTAGTAATTGGAAATACACACAAGTAATCACTGAACTACAGATGCAATGAAAAAAATAAGCAAGAATCATCAAGCTCATAAGATTAATCTGACACACCAAATCTTTGGACGTGCCTATTACTTGTATCAAACCAAGGGCTTGGTTGTTGGCAAGTACAAGAGAGAAAGGGGAAGAGAGATAGAGGAAGAGAGAAGTGTTTATATATCAAATTTGCAATCGGAAGTATTACAACTGATGTGACACACTGACAAGTAGGTAAATGAGAATGAAACTAATGCAGCAGTTACACTGATTCATAAAATAGCTTCGTATTCATATACGCGGGATCATGCGCGGGAAAGAGTTTAGCGATGGGAAGTTCATGAAAAAGGTTGACGATGTTGTCCGGATCTTGGTAGTCTATTCGACACAAAAGGATGCAAGGGATGATTCAGATTCTTCTTGACAATTGAAATATGATTGATAGCCTGAGGCAGATGAAGTTTTCTCATATCTTGGAAAGAGTCGCAAGCACACCTGCTTCCACATAATTATGGGAGGAACTCTTTTCTGATTTTTTCAGCGAGTGGGAAAGTGAAATATTTAATTCCACATTGAGTCAATTCGTTGCTGGTGGTTGAGCCATCGTCATGAATGTGTAAACTTTGCAGAATAGTGATGTACTTGACATTCGTCTATGTCACGACTTGCATTATTGGAAGACGGTTGCAAAGAGCTCATATAAGACGCAAATATGAGGACTCAATATTCAACTTTGAGGCATGCCCGAATACACGTCTATCAACACCAGACAAGTTCTTTAACTATGTCAAAGTATGGCGTTATAAGTCCTGGTTTCAATCTCAGAGGCAAATTAATAGCTTTGAAACCCTGCAAAACACAGTTTCAACCTCGAGGTGTTATAGATTCAAGTTAATTCAAGATGATCTGCAGCGCGGTTGTCTCTTGCACACACACACACACACACACACACACACACAATCTCTCCTTGTTATTTGTACAAAAATATTGGATATATTCATCGACAGAAAACACCAGCTATTCGAGCCTCAGAGCATCAACGACAAGCACTATCAGATTCGAAGGCAAATATAGTAGTTAGAGTGCGCATACTTGTAATTTTGTCAAACACGATATTATTTTAATCACAAAGGGACGAAAGAACCCATGTCTCCTCAAATGGATGAATCCTTTGTTACATATTCCAGTTCAAAATGTCTTTATGGTATTGTATGCAGAAATGCTATTATGCGTGGAATTTTCATTTTCACGATTATATTTCACTAATCAAAATCATTTGGAGATGAGCGCAACCTTACACCACGACAGTTGTTGAGACCTGTTTTGATCTTTTATGCGAACCTTGACCGATGATAAACTTGTCTATTGTGTTGAATCAAGTATTGTGGAATCAACCTTTGTCAGTTGATTTCTTCCCCAACAATAGGAAGAACCCCAGGACTGATGGAAGTCTTTATTTTCCTTTGAACAGGACACGAGACCTTTCAGCCGCTGCGCGCAGCCATCATCAGTCCATGCAGCGGTTCACGTTTAGCCGCGGCAGCGGTTAAAAGGCCTTCAAAAGAAAGAAAATAAAGACTTTCATCAGTCCTGGACTTGTCCTGTTGTTTGAGTTGATGTCTAGCACGTTATTCAATGAAGTTGATTTCTATTGCTGATGAAATGTTGATTGTATGAAGCATTTTTTATCAAATCTCAACAAATGTAACCATCACGAGACATATTTCGGTCTGTTGGGCCTCATCAGTCGTGGGCAGGTTCAGATCCACGACGAAGGAGGCAGAAGAAGTGCGAGCTTCAACGTCACTGATTCGAACATGCCTAAGACTATAATGAGACCCAACAAACCGAAACATGTCTCGTGGTGTTTATTACCTGTCAAGATTTGATAAATCAAACAATGCCCGGTTAATTGTGGAAATGTTTTTGTTGTGATAATGGCTGACAATATGCGAGTCTCAAATTCATTTTCATTTACTTTCAGGCAATAAAGCTTATTGTTGCCAGTGTAAATGGATTACGGTGACGAAGTTGGTTGACTTGAAATCCCATTCAGAATTTCACTGGGTGTGCAGCGGTAGACACTAACGTGACATTTAAAAGTAGTACCAACGCAATTTTTTTGAGAAACACGATGTGTTTCACAAGCATTTATCGCTTTACCATTCCAATATGAAGTTATTGTTATCCCTAATACTGCAGTGACCGAAGGTTTCAAATAGGACTTCCGAATTGAAGGTATTTTTATCGTTGTTGTTTTGGTATAGCGTCATTTAGATACAACTTTAATGTCCGAATTGAAGTATGCCATTCATCTGATACAGCATAATAGATATCATTCAGATGCTGTGTAATCTTGGCATTTGCTTTACGGCGTGACGATGTCCACTTCTAATTGGCATTGTTGCTACACATCAGATTTTATATATTGTTTCAATAGATTATTTGCATCATTTGTTGTTTTCTATGTTATCTTCTTGCTGCAAATGTTTAATTCCAGGAAGCAGTTTGAAGTTTTGCATATAAGAAATTTCACTTGTCTTCTCTGTCTTACAAATGCTAGAGAATCATGAAACTGCAGTGCTCCAGTTCGCCTAGGAGAATAAGAAGATACCTGCAGTTTCGAACGAAACTCTTAAAATTCCTTGGCAACTGTGAGCATTATGTTTCACACAAATACACATATTCAGGACTCGTCAGAACGACTGGGTTAAGTGCCAAAACTAGCTTATGATAATGATTGTGCTTATTATAGCTTGCCGCATCTAAGATCTGTTGAACTGGTTCTTTGAAATCTTTTATGATTATCAGCCACAGGACTCACCAAGAGAACACAGCATGATGTGCTGTCAGTTTGTTCAACCGTTCTAGACATCACAAGAGTATGGACGTCCCCCGGCCCATGGCGAACGAAGAGTCCATGTAAGAAGAACTACAGCGTCAACACTGTCCAGGATTTGTAGCAATTTTTAGATTGTTGTCTTTCTATTCAACACTTGAAAAACTCCTTTTCTGTATACCAATTTGTTTCATTCTTTTTATGAGTTTTCTCTCAAGCCTTGATGGTAAGCCTTGATGTTTTGAAAAGAACCGGATATTTTTATCATAACTATTACCATGCATGCACCTGCAAAACTCTTGAAGTTAATGCAGTGCAGACTTTATTCATTCAAATATTGTCATGGAGAAAAAAATGTGTTAAAGCCACTCGTACTCAGAAGGCACGAAAAACTCTTCACTGGACAGAGTTCTAATTCCATCGAGCAGTAGCCTATAGGGGACTATTCGGAGACACAGAGACATAAACTGGCATATTAGATCCGTAGTCGCATATTGATGTTTAGGTCAAATTCTCTTACCATCCCAATTTTCTCATGAATTTATACGACTAGATGATAAACTACATATGTAGAGATACTCATAACTCTGTCAGGTGGGTTTATGATTTTAATGAGGTATCTAAGTGAAAGGCGTGCAATTTTGAACCATTGCTGTGCTGTGCATTGCGCAGCATTTGAACTTCCATTCCAGAGGTTTTATTGCTAGTCTAGGAAATTTTTTTGCGTGCGTTAATAAGCAGAACCAAACAACAAACTGCATTATCAATTTCATTACTCCTGATCACGAATCTATGTTCAGATCCTACAAATTCGCAGTCGTTTTTGAGTAATTCAAGTTTAAAGATAGAAGTTGTTCATTATATTTAATACACCAATAAGTGCAATGAGCACTAAGGCAACACAAGAAAATACAGTAAGGAGAGTACTATTGGAGGTTACATTATATCTTGAAAAGCTTTCGCTTAATATGTTCCACCGTTATACTGTTCACAATATTGTCGGGGAGGCGGTTAAATAAGTCATCTATGATGCGGTGGGAAAAGGAGGATAGATGACAGTTCATATTTGTTGGGTGGATGAAAATTTTATAATTAAGTCCATGGGTCCGGGAAACACTACATGTAAAGAATTAACACTTTGGTTAGGATCACTTAGAGTGAGGTGGTTGCAGATTTTGAACACTGTTGTGAGGTCCATAATCCGACGACGACATTGTAGTGTTGTGAGTTCTTCGTAGGGTAATGAGGATAGACCACGGATGCTTTTGGTGAGTCGTCGTTGTACACGTTCGATAGCTAGAATGTCATTACTCAGGGATGGATTCCAGACTGAATGGCACTTTCGAGATGAGGACGGACTGTAAAGACGAACAAGCAAATCGTCATCTAATGTCCAAGACAGAGAGACAAATGTCCCTGGGGATGGCAGACACAATTCAGTTAGCTTTCTGAACACGTGTCATAGAATGTGTCGAGAGAATTTCAAGTCTTTTGAGATGAAAACTCCCAAGTCCTTCACACAGCTAGAATGATTCAGGAAGCTACCATTCAGACGATAATCCGAGGCAGGATTGCGAAATCCAAAGTGGAGAATGGAGCACTTTTTGCGGTTGAGCGAAATCTGCCATTTCTTCGACCAGGTGGTTACAGCGTTGCTTTGTCAGCTTGTAAAGTTCTTTGACTTTTAGGGGGTCAGTGCGCTTGATTTCAGAGTAGGCCTACAATTTTATATCATCAGCATCTTTCAACAAAGTGGAGCTTGACAAAGTGTCATTATCATTGATAAAAGCAACAAACAGATCTGGGCCTAAAACGGATCCCTGGGGGACACCAGAAATCATGCGTAGGGGAAGAATGCATTATCCAACACTCTCAGTTCCATTCTCAAGGAAAGCTCTCAGAAAGTGGAGAAGTCCCCCTCCAATACCCAAAGAAGGCAATTTCGAAAGGAGGCGAAGGTGGGGGACCGAATTGAACGAATTTTCAAAGTCAAGATAGATGACGTCAGCCCACTGGCCGCAATCCACAACAGACTATAAATATTCAAGGAAAAGGTGATGATTACAAGAGGAATCTGAACCGAAAACCGAAATTAGAGCGCTTGATTATATCATATTGGTTCCAAAACTGCCACAGGTGATCGTGAACGATCGACTTCTTCAATTTGGAGGCAGTGCAGGTCATACTACAGGGACGGTATAGTTCTCTGCCTTCTTGCGGCAACTTTCTTTATGAATTGGAGTGACCAGAGCATGCTTCCAGACTGGCGAGATACTCCCAAGCTAAAAAACACCGGGAAAAGGCGAGCAAGATGAGGAAACTGAACAGAAGCACCTTTTTTATAGCAGATATTTTGAATGCCATCAGGGCCAGGGGCCATAGGGGAGAAATTCTTCTTATAAGATAGGTGGAAGTGAATTCCATCAAGCGTGAAGACTACGTCAGCGAGACAATGATCAGTTTGTGTATGAACAGCAGGCATGGGAAGACTAAGATTTATAGGAATCACAATGAATAGTAGCTGCGGGCAACGGATCGTACACTACTCGGTCAGTGGACGGGTCGATAATCAGACCAACGGCGGATCGAACCTTTACCAGAATCGCTTAGGATCGTCACTGTTAGCCAAAGATGATTCAAAATTAAAAATAGATCTACATGTTGCTTCCTTGCTGTGAAGTTAGCGGAACCAAATTCTTTGTCTCGCTGATAGGCACAGTAATTGAATTTCATGGTCACTACCTGATTTAATTTTTTATCGCAACATGCTCAGTTAGCGGAACCGGAACCATTGGTTATTGAGCATTTCTTTCTAAATGTCAACCAAGAGCAAAAAATAAAACATTATTGCTGATGTTGTATATCCGTTTTTCTCTTTCCTTGTGTCTTGAAATTATAAAAATCTATGTTTATATTCAAGCAAAAAGTGTTGAATAATAAATGTTATGCATTTTTAATGTTGCACTTTTTACATAGAACTACTATTTTTGCTATGAAATTAAGAGCATATGTGGTGAAGAGAAGGTTTTGCATAATTAGCAGATCATGTCATCGTGATTTGAAGACAGAACTAGAAAGCCTGTGTAGCTAGAAAAAGCAATCGTCATAAATTGTTTTTGTAAGTAGCGCATTTCTATGTAATTCTCCGTTGAAAAACACGAAATTTTACCATGAGTGACAAATTATTTTGTTTTCTCTTTTCAACAAACAACATTTCTCTCATCCACATTACTCCCTTCAAATCAGTCTGATCGCTCGCAATTTCGTAATTCCACGATATTATTTATCATCTTGGAATTACACATAGGAGGTAGTTACTCAACTAACACTGCAGTCACATGCTGTCTCTCAAGCCAGTCTTTCAGCAAAATTGTCACTTGTGGGTCTACATCCAGATGTCACATCGAATATGCCCAGTGAATCGAAACTTATAAATCTTCCAAGAAACTTACAAGATCTTAGAAGATTTGTAAGATTGGACTGTTATCTTGGAAGATTTGTAAGATAGGTCTGTTGTCTTGAAAGATTAGCCTGAAAGATCTTAGAAGATATGTCTGGGAACTGAAACTTGGAAGATTTGTAAGATTGGTCTGTTGTCTTGGAAGATTAGCCTGAAAGATCTTAGAAGCTATGTTTGGGAGCTGAAACTTGGAAGATTTGTAAGATTGGTCTGTTGTCTTGGAAGATTAGCCTGAAAGATCTTAGAAGATATGTTTGGGAGCTAGAACTTGGAAGATTTGTAAGATTGGTCTGTTGTCTTGGAAGATTAGCCTGAAAGATCTTAGAAGATATGTCTGGGAACTGAAACTTGGAAGATTTGGTAAACCACAAAGCCAGAGAAAGGACCCCGCAGCACCCGCAGTTGCGGGAAGCGCAAAATAATTTCATTAAGTTGAAGTTTATGAATTACTTATCAAAAAAATAATGGAGAACTTTCAATGTGACCTGTGAACTTGTATAGTGATCATCAGGGGCAACAACCGGCCCCGCTGTCCGCGCGCTGACTCAAGTTGCGAACTATAAGAATGCTTGCATGCATAGAATTGAGATCAGTTTTTAGTCAATTGGTGCTGCTTCTTCTTGCTATTTCGGCTAAGATGTTGGTTATTTTTTTATTGGATAATACTCAACCCTACATATTAAAAACGATGTTCTTGGTCACTTTGGTATTAGTAAAATCGAGAATACGAAGTCAATGATCAAATCAGGAAATGGGAGCAATGTAAGTACTACGTACTACGTACTATACAAGTCTCATTATAGAACAAGTCAAAAATTCAGAGCAGAAGCTATTCGGTTTGACAAAGACAAAACCCCATTATTATTGTGTTCATGGGTTGCAGGAAGCAGTCCAGGCGCATTAAAAATATGTATGACGCATTCTATTCAGGTCACGTATGTTGCTACACTACCGTCATCGATCAGCCAGTTCTCCGCACTGCTGTTAACACGTTAACAGTGACAGCTTAAGAGCAACGCATAAAGGAGCAACGTGCATGATTCGGTTGTCGGAAACATCACCACTGCTGTGACTGAGAAGCTTCTATTGCGTTGTCTACATTGCGGTTTGTTTCAATTACTGTACAGAAATCAATTTATGCTATTCGATGTTTATGCTGCTTTCTCAGGAACATTGACACGGACTTTGGCTGATGTTGTCCTCAATTTCATCAAATTTCTCATCGTCGCTGAAGGAATTTAAGGACGCGAGGAACTGATGAAATTGCCACTCACATGATTCCTTGCAATAGAAATGTGGAGTCAAAGCTGAATTTCATCTGTGGTAAATTGAATCATCCAATTCCAGATCAAAGGTAAGAACATTTCACTGTGTCATAATTTACGCGTCCAATCTAGGCCATATGACATCTATAAATTAAGAGCTGTCTTAAGTCTGAACTACAACGGAATTGTAAATCAAATGCTATTTAGATTTTATGACTCTGACTGCGATAGGTAGAATGGCATACTTTGCTTCATACAAAAATACAGCCACGTCGTCCCCTTGAACTTGATGACTCGAAGAATGAATTGTCATTTTTCAACCGTTTCCCATCATAGATGCGTTCGAAAATTAGGTGGACCCCGTAAATTTAAGGCTAAAGTAAGATAAAGTTGAGGGTATTATCAATCTTCCTAGTGAGGGCCCATATTTGGCTGGTGACAAGATATGAACAGATCGACAATGAAAATTTGGTGCTTACGGGTTATCTCCCCCTCACGATTTCAAATTTTTTTGAAATCTGTAAAAATGAATCAATCATCACGAAACTTAAAGTGCGCGTAGGTGAGAACATTTGCTATGCATATAGGCCTCCCAAACTTTATGCAATTCGGACAAATACTTTTTCAATTAGGAACGATAACTTGAGGTGTAGCGATGTCAGACGTTTGATCCAACTTCTCCTGACCTCATCGTGAATACAAAGCACTTGAAGTCAACAAAGTCATTTCGTGACAACTCGTGAAGTGATAATGACCAGGTCGCATCCCGTACACTAATATAGAAATATATTTTCGCCAATACGATCACTGTACAAGATTCATGTACAAAAAGCGTAAACATATGTGCATATTATATTCAAGAGAAGTAAACATTAGAGATATATTGTACCAGCGACTGTAGAGGTGAACGGTACTAGAGCAGTGTAGGCAGTAGAAACCTAGTCTCGCTGAGAGAAGTCCGATGTCAATCCACATTTCACACAAACGTCGGAAGAATATATCGCAATAAAAGTATGAGCCATCCCCTGAAACAATTGTGACGTCCAAAACTGGCCTCAGTTTCGTCTAACTGGTCTAAGCTATATTTCAAAACATAACTCCGCAAAGCTCCACTATTTGGCTCATTTGGCCCCCAAAGCAACGCTAACATGCTTTAACCGGTAGGATTTGCTCGGTAGTTTGTGATTGTTCGGCCGTCTAAATTTGGACTAAATGAAGGCGCACCGAGACGTGCGTCAGAGACGAGTAAGTTGGCCTACAACACGTCTCCATAAAACTCGTCTCAGCTGCTACGCAAAAAATTCGACTTTTTGAGATAGTTAAGATGGGAAGTCCAGCTACTTTCTAGTGCAAAATGGATGCACATGTGCCTAGGTCAAAGTCCAAATCAGCCCAAAAGTGATCAAGAGGTCTCATTGCAATAGCATTGGCAGTAGTAAGCAAGTGACAAACACTCGACCGGCGCCCCCCCCCCTCTGGAACGGCAGAGTGTCGTGGTCGGCCGCCGTGGTGCTTCGGGTCTGAGTCCCCCCCCTCTGCAACGACAGAGTGTGAGACTCGGGTGAGTTGGTCCGACCGCCTGGTTGACGTGGGCGACCGTCCAGGTTGACGTGGGCGACCGTCTAGGTTGACGTGGGCGACCGTCTAGGTTGACGTGGGCGACCGTCTAGGTTGTCGTGGATGGTGAAATGGCTGCCAGATTCGGATTCAGCGTAAAATTCTGCATCGGTAGGGTGAGTTTCAAGGCAATCGACGAGAAAAAATTTTTCTTCAAAATTTTAACAGAGTTAGAATTTGGGACGTTTTGGTGTGTAGCGCCCAAACGAAGCATCGGATGAGAAAACGGAGGCCAGATTCGGATTCAGCGTGAAATTCTGCATCGGTAGGGTGAGTTTCAAGTCAATCGGAGAGAAAAAAATTTTCGCTGACGTCCCCCCCCCTCTGGACAGCTTGCTTCGATTTTGGCTTCTAGTGGACGGATTTTGTCGTGCGATAGCTCGTTTGAAAGCTAAGAGTGAGACAAATTCACTGAAAGAATCGGCTTGTTCCTATCTGTCTTCGTTTAGATGTGAGACGCCATTTAAGATTTTGGGACATTGGCGAAAAACGACAGAGTTAGAATTTGGGACGTTTTGGGCTGTAGCTTCAAAACGAAGCATCGGATGGGAAAACGGATTTCAGATTTGGAATCAGCGTGAAATTCTTTATCTGTATGGTGAGTTTCAAGTCAATCGGAGAGAAAAAATTTTCAACATTTTTCGAAAAAACGACAGAGTTAGAATTTTTGCGATGGCTGCCTATTGTAGAGCCAAAACGAAGCATCGGATGAGAAAACGGAGGCCAGATTCGGATTCAGCGTGAAATTCTGCATCGGTAGGGTGAGTTTCAAGTCAATCGGAGAGAAAAATTTTCGCTGACGTCCCCCCCCTCTGCACAGCTTGCTTCGATTTTGGCTTCCAGTGGACGGATTTTGTCGTGCGATAGCTCGTTTGAAAGCTAAGAGTGAGACAAATTCAGTGAAAGAATCGGCTTGTTCCTATCTGTCTTCGTTCAAAAGTTAGAGCGGTTACAAGATTTTAGGTCGGAGCTCGCTTACCTGAAAAAATCCTAAGAGTCAGAGTGACTTTGTATGGGTAAAATTTTGAACATTTTCCAAAGTGTGGAATTTCGACCTGGGACCGTCACCAAAACATTTTTCATCAAATTTTGAAATTTCACTGACGTCCCCCCCCCTCTGGACAGCTTGCTTCGATTTTGGCTTCCAGTGGATGGATTTTGTCGTGCGATAGCTCGTTTGAAAGCTAAGAGTGAGACAAATTCAGTGAAAGAATCGGCTTGTTCCTATCTGTCTTCGTTTAGATGTGAGACGCCATTTAAGATTTTGGGACATTGGCGAAAAACGACAAGAGTTAGAATTTGGGACGTTTTGGGTTGTAGCACCAAAACGAAGGCTCGGATGGGTAAACGGAGGCCAGATTTCGAAACAGCTTGATGTTATTGTCCAATGAGGATCATCATCCAATGAGAATCAAGCATTTCTTTATAAATAGCGAGCCTTCCACAGTGAGAATCATTCCATCGTTGAATCACACGAGTGACGGACGCACATTTTCTCTCTCTCTCTAGTTCCCTGTTCTATTATCCAACTAAAATGGTAAGTCGCTACTTCCCTCCCTCTCCTCCCTTGAACGTAAACTTAATACAATCTTTTTTCATTTTCAGGCATCTACTCCATCTGCTGCACTAGTAGGACAAAATGGCGGTCAGAATCTACAAGGTTCGCTACGGTCAGATCATCTACAACTGAGACCAGTGGAAGAAACAACCAAGGTACATAATCCTACACCGCTACAGCGTAAATTTAAACAAGCCTTGCGTTATGATGATCATAGCGTAGTACTCCAAACGGGAATGCTCCCTTCCACGGATGTCAAGATAATGCACAATCAGTATGGGGACTACATACTGATCTCCGTGAGTCCGTACATTCGCCACCAACTTGATATTATTGAGGAGTACGTGACATTAAATATGGACATTCCTACTCCTCTTGCTCAAGAGTGGAAGGCGAGAGATGACAAGGATACTCCCTATAGAAAGATTTGGGATGGTAATCACATTTGCCTACCGGTATCACATTGGTGTACTTACTATAAGAAGGATGGAGATCATTCAATACCCATCAGATGTGATGAGCTCGGAGAAGGTACTTGGGATATCCTTTTCAAAGTGAATGGGCTATATTATGGTCGACACAAGGATAATAAAATAGCCTCTCTCTCCATGCATATGGAATCCATCCTATATATTCCAAAACCACCCAACGTGGACGACATAATTGATCAAATCCTTAACAGCAGTGGTACGAAGCGCAAGTCGGAGAAGAATGCTACATCAAAACGCAAATCAAAGAAGGAGAATTACTAGTCCTTTCCTAACTCTACCCTATGACAATTCGCTTATGTGCTTTGAGTGTCGTAGACGTGGTCTTATTAGATACATTTTACTTCTTCGTTGCCATCATATCATTTGTGTATTTTGTCGTGAAAAGCATCGATGTAATTCTTCATTTTGTAATATGTTATAGAACGTTTCCTTAGATGTGTAAATTTCCGTTTTAGGCTTCTATCATCATTTTTATGGATTGTGAGGGTGAACCTGTACAGGAGCTCAGTGCTATTGCTATGAACAATTGGACATATCAGATTGTTAGTGTCTATCATCAACATGCCAACTGCGATCCCAATGTTGATCAATGGGCGAGAAAACACATTCATGGACTTAATCTGAAATATTTGCAAGACTATGGCTTTTCTTGTGAAAGTGCTCTTCTTATTGACTTTAAACGATGGTTAGCTGCTTTCAATGTTATACGCATCTTTTGTAATAATCCTGGTAAGGAGAGGAAAGTATTTCCTAATCTAATCATTGATGATATTTTGCTCCCGCCTTGGGATAGTAGAGTGAATCAACATTATCATGAAGTCACGAAACGTTTTAAGGATTTGTGTGTTCCTATTTTGTCTGTTCGTTGTAGTAGCTACGTTCATAACCAATGCTTCTTTCCTCCTTACCTCAACACTGCCAAAGTCCTGTATGGTTATCATTGCTCGCTGTATGATAGTTATCAGCTGTATCTATTTTATCTCTTTCAAACCATTGATTTATAATGCATGCTTGTTACCGTTATTCAATAAATGTTACTATGAGAAGAGTTGTTGTTTTCATGCAATGGATGGGTTAGTTAAAGGGCGATCATGTCTTTCTCAAACGACTGCGGAACATTACGTTTTCATAGGCAAAGTTTAAAAGGAGCTGTTCAAGATTATGTGATAAATTTTCATAAAGATGAGACCGACATCGAAGCAGTGGTCGATGATGCTAGCACTCTATTTCTAGAGTTAATGAATACATTCTCTGATAGCATTGTCATGGTGCGATTAGTTGCGAAAATTAAGTTTAGTCATTTTGGAAAGGAAGAGGTGGAAAGTCGCTCTTTCCATTTTGCTTCTTATTCAATGGAAGTGGTAGATCACCCCGAAGAATTTTTTAGAAGACATATGATAAAAATTGCTGAACGTCTTAACGCATTTAACCATCATGGTAGCAGTCTAGTGATTGAAGCGATTTCAGATATTCACATTCAACTTTCCATAAAGAAAAATTGAAAATGCAGTGGTACTTGATTGTAGCACAACTGGTTTTCGAGCTATGTCTGCTCACTCTCGAAGTATATTCCTTCTGTACATGCGTCTATTATTTAGAAAAGGCTAGCAAATTCATATCTTCAAAAAGACTTGCTATAGACATCAGTAACGGTGAAACTATGTGTTGCGATGTATGTAAGCGAAAGGATGGAAATGAAAAGCGCATCTTCAAGAGATGTAAGCATGCTTTTTGTCAACGCTGTTTCATACGTAATTGCATTCAACTTTGCCAATGTAACCACTGTGACATTGCTCATTTCGAGTGTCACTTATGTCGCAATAGTTAGTACCTATGCAAATGTGGTAAAGATAGGTTTTAGCAAAGACTAACACGGAAAATGGCGAAACGTAAAATGACGAAACGTAAAAGTCAAAAGTTTTCTTCAGCCATTCAAGCTCTCCGACGAATGAAAGCAAATCAGCGATACAATGCTATACGACATGCTAACGATAAATTCATTTGTGAAATTATTTCTCATGTGAGGAAGTTGAGGACGAAGAAATTAGCGCCAAAACAACGAAAGTTACTTAAGCGATATGCTACGAAATTGCGTTTCATCTCCAATCCTAAAGTCGCCCTTCAAAGAAAGAGGAAAACTCTAACACAAAAGGGCGGTTTCCTTTCAGCAATACTTCCAATGATAGCTCCTGCCGTGGGCAACCTATTGGGAAATATCTTTGGCTCTAAGCGTTAATTATGCAAATGTTGAGTCTCAAAGCAATAAAATGGATTTCAGACTTCAATGTGATAAAGTTCTGACTGTATCAGGTCCATCTCATGCAGGTAAAACTGTTTTCACGCTGAATTTATTGGATAAAAGAAGGGAGTTGTTTAAGGAACCTATCAATCGAGTGATTTGGTGTTATGGTATTTATCAACCGTCGCTGTTTCAGGAATTGCAAAGTCGCAACTTTATTCGACATGAAGGAATTATTCCAGTGGATAAACTTCAGTCTAATGATGTTGTTGTATTGGATGATTTATTAAAAGAAAGTAAGAATTCAAAAGATGTTACAGATATGTTCACTCGCGCAGCACACCATAAAAGGTGTTTTATCATCTATATCACACAAAATTTGTTTCCTGATGGAAAAGAAGCTCGTACACGAAACCTGAATACACACTATTATGCTATTTTCAAGAATCCGCGAGATAAAAGTCAATTTGAAATTTTAGCGCGACAAGTTGCACCCAGAGGATCAAAAGCCTTAATTGAAATTTTTCAAGCAGCTACTGAAAAACCATACGGTTACTTATTCATTGACTTTACGCAAGAGTGTCCGGAAGAATTTAGATTTCGAAGTGATATTTTAAAAACTCCCATGATTATCTACAAACTATGAGTTCTTATTGTCGCATGATTGTTATTCCTCAGGATGAATATGTACAATTGACTGCCATGCAGCAAGTAAAGCAACCTCTTGCAAATCAAATGTATAGGAAAGAAATAGATTATCAGCAAAATGTTCACATCAAAGATCCACATCGTGCTGTATTATTACAATCGGAAACTGTTGAGCAATTGAAAAACTTGAAGAATAAGATGCGTGACTCTGTATCGACTGCTACACCTTTAGCATCTCGCGCACATGCCATATCTCTTTTCAACAGTATTGAACCCCATCTCAATGTAAATGATAGAGGAGAAATCATTACAGATGAAAATAAAGTGATTGATGCTTCACGTTATGAAGACTTGATTCAGTATGCGACACGTAGAAAGCGCCGTCAGGGCTATGTTCCACCTGGTTGGTCATACTTTCTTAAACTATTGAAAAAGCATAATGTGCCAAATTTGCTTTAAATAATGAGACATTGAAAGAACTTGATTCAACAGTGGCTACTACTCCAATGCTTCAGGCGATGAAAATGCCAACAAATTGGTTTAAGGCGTCACCTGCTACATCCCCTCCCACACTCACTAAGCAAACAAGAGGAAGAACTCGACGTAGATCTACATCGCCACTAAAACTGGTAAAAGGAAAACGTAAAACAGCTCCTCCTAGGAAATACATGTTCTCAGACTATTAATATGAAGCAGATGTGTTGCTTGCCATGTAATGAGCCGCCAGAGGTGAATGTCGTTGTCACTTGCACTTGCTGCGCCAGCTCTCATAATGAAACCCCTAAGCAATGTGAACACGATCGCAAAACCGCTAAAGCTAAATGCTGCAGTTGTTGTAAATGTAGAAAGGCAAGAAAACAAAAAGATGAGAAGGAGGAAAAAGAGTCAGCCGTCATCGACTGAACGTTTGAAGTCAATCTATTATGATGTAAAACATCCGGCAGGATTTGCATCTATCAAGAAATTATCAAAAGCGAGTGGTCTTCCACAATCACAAGTGAAACGATGGTTAAAGGGTCAGGCTACCTATACACTCCACAAACAAGCGAAAAAGAAGTACCGCACCCGCCATTATATTGTTCATGACATCGATGAACAGTGGCAAGCAGATTTGTGCGATGTTGCCTCCATTTCAAAACATAACTCGGGCAATAATTTTATTTTAACCGTCATTGATATTTTCTCGCGTTATGCGTGGGCTCAACCTTTAAAAACTAAAGAAGGGAAAGGAGTAGCAAAAACATTCCAAACAATTTTTCGAGAAGGTCGCATTCCAAAAAGAATTCAGAGTGATCAAGGAAAAGAGTTTGAAAATCAGCATGTGACAAGATTATTTGAGAGGCATGACATTGAGTTGTTTAGTGTAAAGAGCGCTTATAAAGCTGCACTCGTTGAACGTTTTAATCGCACATTAAAAAATCGCTTGTGGCGACATTTTACTGCCAACTTGACACAAAATTGGACAAAGGTTCTACAAGATACACTCCATGCCTACAATCACTCTATCCATCGTTCTATTGGACTCAGACCAGTAGATGTAAATGCTGACAATGTAGATAAAGTGCGCGAATCATTCCAACGTAAACGCACTCATGTGAAAAGTGATGTGAAAATTGGTGATAAAGTTCGTATCTCAAAAGTGAAAAGTGTTTGTGCTAAGGGGTACCTTCCGAATTGGACAGAGGAGGTATTTACAGTATCAAGGATTAATCAAAAAGACTCTCCAACCACCTACAAGTTGAAAGATTACGATAATGAAGAAATTGAGGGTAGCTTTTACCGCGATGAGATTGAGGTAGTCACTGAAAGTGAAACATATTTGGTAGAGAAAATCATTCGATGTAAAAAACGGCAAGGTGAAGAATGGTGTCTTGTTAAATGGAGTGGTTATCCTTCAAGTATGAACTCTTGGATGCGTCGTGCCGACATCTTTCATCTAAGTGATCGACAGTGATTCATGCAAAGTTGTAACTAACAATGTTTAGGGTTTGAGCTATGAATCCAACTGCCTCATTTTATTCACGACCCTCCTATGTAAGTGGCGGAGGACAAATTTACATCGGCGCTCGCCGCCAACGTGGAGGTAGCATACTTGGTGCACTGAAATCTGTTGTAGCACCTCTCATATCCAATGTCGGTAGATCTTTAAAACGAAATGTTTTAAGTAATGCCGTTGGCTTTGCTGGTGATGTTGCTAGTGATCTTTCCAGAGGTAGAAGTTTTAAGAGCAGTTTGTTGAATCGTGGGAAGGAACGCGGTTTAAAAACATTGAAGCAGACCATTGCTGGTGTTACTCAAGGAAAGAAATCACCTAAACGAATGAATAAAGGAAGGAGGAAACATCGCGGAGCTGGTAAGGTGCGATCTTCAGTCAAAAGGCATTCACGCAAACGTCGCAGAGGCTCTAATCATTCATCAGGCGCTAAACGACGACGCTGCTATAACTTCTAATCATGGAGTGTAAAACTTCCGGTTTTTGTTTGTTCGATCAACAAGCCATACAGACAGATATTCTTAGTTCAAGTATTGTAGATTATCATCCTCGAACAGCTGAGAATGCTGGCCCCATTGAATTTGTTATTCCTGGTGGTAGTGATGACTACATAGATTTGAGTTATGCGATGCTTGATTTGAGGTTTAGAATTCAGCAAGCAGATGGAACTGCTATTGACGATGCACATAAAGTTGGACTGAACAATTTACCATTGACTACATTACTTCGTGATGTTTCTCTAACGATTGGAGAGCAGCAAGTGGAAGGTGGTCAAAGCGATTATCCCTATAAATCATATTTCAATCATGTATCACAGTTTCATCCAGCAGCACAAAAAAGTCATATGGAAGCCATGGGATGGTACAGAGATGAAGCAGGAAAATTTGATGTTGAAACAAACAGTGGCTTTGTAAAGCGATCTGCTATGATTAAAGATAGTAGAGTATGTCAGCTATATGGTCCGCTGAATTTAGACTTCTTTAGACAGTCAAAGTTTTTACTGTGTAATACCAGCATGCGACTCAAGCTGACATTGAATAAGCCTGAATTTGCGCTGAATGCATTTGCTAAAGTTGACAATTTTAGAATTCATGTGGAAGATATTGCACTTTACATTCGTCGAGTAGTACCGAATCCAAGTGTCATTAGAGGGCATGCTGAAGGCCTTAACCGCCAAAATGCCATTTACCCCATTCAGCATACAAAGCTTCTCACCTTTACAATTCCGAAAGATCAAAAGAGTTTCATGAAAGATGGCCTCTTTCCATCGGAAGCACCGAAGCTCCTCATGGTGGCAATGGTTGAAAATGATGCATTTAATGGTAATATAAAGAAGAATCCTTTCAATTTTAAACACAATCAGTTAAGTGAAATTGCTTTACGTGTAAATGGTGTGAGTCATCCTGGTCCACCCTACAAACCAGATTTTGCTTCGGATCAATTTATGCGCAGTTATGTTGATTTTATGGATGTTTTTGGCTTTTACAATACGGATGACACCAACGGACTGACTATGAAAGAGTTTAAGAGTGGATATACTATTTATGCATTTGATTTGACTGCTGACAGCGATATTAGTGCACCCTATCGTCAAGCGAACGTGCCTCATAATATTCGTTTGGATTTGACGTTCAAAAGAACACTACCTGAGACGATCAATGTATTAATTTATGCAGTCTTCGATTCAAATATTGAAATTACAAAGTATCGTGACGTGATTCTTCAGTATAATCGTTAATGAGTTGGTTGACTGCTGACGATATTAAGACTAAAGTGCAGCGTAATGCAGACGAAGCGACGTTGAAAGCTTTCGATAATGTCTATTCACTCGATACCTTACCACCTGCAGTAAATCACTATCCCATCTTTATTGTGCTAAACACTCATTCACAGAATTTAGGCGGTGAGCATTGGAAAGCGATCTTTATTGGAGAAGACCGACGTGGTGAACTATTTGACTCTCTTGCTCAACCTCCAAATATACCAACACAGCAGTGGTTGAGAAAACATACGCGTCAATATCAGCGAAATGAACGCATACTACAACATCCACTTTCATCAACGTGTGGTGCTTTTGTACTGTACTTCATCTTAAAACGTTTACATGTATCTCGATTTGCATCTATTATTCAAAACTTTTCATGTAATCCATCCTCTAATGAAAAAATGATTTGTAAGTTCTATCATGATTTGAAATAAAAACATCATGTTGGAAAAATTGTTTTTTATTTTACAATCCGCTGGGTACGTACATACTCAATGAGATAGTCTAGGATCATATTTGCTTGTACATGAGATTTTAGTCCAGTAATGATCACTTTACTATTATGAAAGATTGCCACATGCACAGGTAACCAACAACTAATGAGAGCTGCAGGAAAAAGTTCGGGTTCATAACACAAACTGTAACTGCTGGTACGAATCTTCAAAAATGATAGACTGTCACTCAATTGAGTAGAGATCACCATATTGTCCACAGTCAGATTCGACATCACACACCTCTCCCTCTTCCATATCCGACGTAGTAGTCTTTGTAGCTCTAAGCGCATTGACTGCGCCGATGAATGAGAAAGGGCGCCGAGAATCTGTACAGTCCCATTTGGGAAGAGTTGAAGATTCCGTGAATTGTTCATCTTCACCACTAACATTTGAGGTCGGCCCGGGTAATACTTGCTGTTTGGAAGCTGTTGGTGTAATGTTGTGAGATCGATTTTGGTGTAGAGTCTGAAGCGACGGAGAATGTTGACGATGGTGTAGCGATGGCGCTTCATGATGAAAGAATGAGTAAATTGAGCGATGTACCTTCCTTTTATACTTTTCCCAACTACCTTGATGAAATGTGAAGTTAGTATGAAGTTGGGAATGATAGAGTTGAATTCGCCGATTGTTGACGCGCAGCCAGATGCGATTTCCAATACGTGAATGTCTTTTCATATAGAAGTATTTCAAGTCCTTCATGATATGATGTAGAGATTGAAAATGACGATAAGATAAAGCAAACTCTCTTCTCACATTTCCAGTTGAATCTTTGAAATAGACGTTTCGATCATGATCCGTTTCAATACGTTGTAGGGAATCTAATTTCCAACTCATGATGTGTGGTAGTCATGTCTGATTAAGATTTGCATAGTAGGGCGATGAACTCACGACGAATAAATGTCATGATGGAGCGATGTATATATCTTCTATACTTCTCCCAATTGTATTTGCGAAATGAGAAACAGTTTGCGGAATGAGAATGGTAGATTTGAATTTCATTTCTGTAATGTTGAAGCCAAACTTGATCACCCAAGGAGATGAATCTTAATGTTTCAAAATATTCCAAATCCCTCATGATATCATTGAGGTTGACAAATTGTCGCCATGTTAATGTAATTCCTCTTGATGTATGACCATGAGAATTTTTGAAATGTACGTTTCCATCACGATCAACTCTGATATATTGTAGAGAGTCCAAAATCCAAGTCTTCATGATGTTATGCAAAGTTGCAGATTAGCAATATAAAAATGTCGTTTTATCATATTTTGCTTAGCAATGCGGCTACAAAGAGATTTACTAGTAATCGAGCTGCACTCTTTTCTACTCCCATTGATCATGTACAACAGCTAAATGGAAATTGGGAAGTGGGTGTCACTCAACTTGTTTATAGCAACTGTGTCTATACTTTTGATCATGAGGTGATGACTATTAATATGAGGCGTACAGCTGCTTACCAATGTGAAAAGGGGTGCCGAGTATACATTCCACAGTGGTCAAAGAAAGATCTCTTATCATGTAAAAAGTTTATATATGATTTCTTGAATAAAGCGTGTAAACATATTGTCCAATTTACTCCACACAATGATGATTATAATTATGTACATCATGTAGTTGAGAAAGATTGGATTGTTGGTTTAAGTCCAAGTTTAAGAAATGATTTAGGCTACCTCGCTAGCGCCTTAACAAGCTATGATAATTTTAACGTTAATTACCACATAAGTGGTCATAAACAGTTAATATATCGAGAGGAAGCTTATTATGTAGATCTTATTCCAAGAAATGAGAAGACGTTGGTGAAGAAGATTGTGATTAAGCCAAGAAAGACAAACATGACTCCTGAAACATTATTAAAGAAATTTAATTATCTCCTTCGAGTTGATGGTAAACAAGTGGCAACATTGACTTATATCAAATCATCTAATCATATTGCAATAAGCAAATTAAATGATGATGATCTAGTATTAGTTTGTTCAAAAGATTTTCATCAGTTCTTACGACATCGTTCTGCAGCTGTTCATGGAAAATCTGATATGCAACATTTACCATGTGAAAGGCCAAATCAATTTGATACAGAATGGGCCGTATCTTTATACAGAAAGTGTGTAGAGCCTTTTGGTGGTTTCTTACATGAAACAAGAGTGTTGATGCCTCGCATTATTACTTCGGTTAAATTGGTTGTAGATTATTTAAATGAAGTGATTAATGAGCAACATATTTCATTTTCTGAAAAAGAAGGTACTTTGTCTCTCACTATAAATGGAAAAGGTATTGAACTAATTATGGATAAAACTCTAATGGACATTTTGGGTTTTGATCAAAATATCTTTAAAAGTGGTACTGTAACCAAAGCTAGCGCAGACATGTCACTATCGCGTCGTATTAACTATTTTCAGATATATTCCAATATTGGTGAAGATGTACGTGTGGGAGATGTTGAAGCTCCATTGCTAGCAATGATACCATACCAGCCAAAAAGCTGCAGTATTTTATCTGAGCATACTTTCAAGAAAGTGCATTATACACAGCTGAAATCAAACTACATCCCACAAATTGATATTGCCATTTATGATGATGCTGGTGCGTTGATTCCTTTTCATAAAGATGCTGTGACAAGTATTACACTCCATTTCCGAATGAAGAGTTAATGCAAAAGTATGCTATTATATTTTTCCAATGTGAATAATATGGAAAGTGAAAATAAGGACTCGTTTCTAATCTACTTGCCCAGTAATGCTTTTATGAATAAATTTCCCAAAAATAAACCATCAGACTATCGAGTAGAATTAAATCGGCCACTGCATTTAGAAGGTGAATGGGAGGTTGGCGTTTCTAGTATTTGCTATGATAGCAATATTCAGAATGTGAATGATTTGGAAGAAATGATATTGACTCCTCGCACCCATGATGGAATAACGATGAATAATGCATTCCACTTCCCATACAATTTAACATCAGATGGAAAATGGAACTATGAATGGATTCAGATAAAATCAGATTCTTATGAGCCATTTGGGAATGAGAAAATTATTAAGGCATTCAACAGTGGTAATACTTCCATCATGAAGAATAAAAATCAGAAAGCTTATGAGTTTACTATCTATCATTGGAGTGGGAGACAGTTCCTCCGCTTTCATTCTTTTACTAAAGGTCTTACGCTGAGGTTGGATAGTGAATTCTATCCGCATCTTGGTTTTGGCCATGGACTACATCTAACGTCAATTGCTACTGCAAATGTTAGAAAAGTTTATTCAAATCGAATCAACAAATTTCATTATAGATTTAAAATATTTGATGAAGATGTTGTAGAATGCGAAGAACGCATCATTTTGAAAAAGCGTGGTGTTCAACCTTTATCACTTATTGAGTTAGTAAAACGATGGAATGAGACTGTGGGTAAGAAGTATGGAGAAAAAAATTATGGCGGACAAAAAATAAGTTGGTTATTCAGAAATATAATGACAAACTTACAGTTTATTTCTCTCCAACCTTGCGTCATTTTGTAAGACATTATACACCTATTATTGGAAGCGGTGTGGTGTATGCTTCTCATGAATATCACACTAAAGCTGATTCAGTTAATGATGAATGGTGGGTGGACATCTATGGCGATCGCATCAAGAAAATTTACCAGTCTTATGAAGAATCTAAAGTTGCTATCAATATAATGCCGCGTCTATATCATACAGTTGAAAGCTTCATTCATGTAGTAAATCCTTATATACAACAGAAGTTGAAGCATGTGATGAAAAGTAAATATGATGTAAAGACACACCACATTTCGTTTTCAATTGAAAATCAACGCGTTGTTCTGAGACTGGGTGATGACATTCAATGTCAATTGAGTAAAAATTTGAAAAAACTCTTTGGTTTTTCAATGCTACAAACAGTGTTTGCTGCTGCGCATACGATTGGTATAGAAACACCAATGACACTTGATAAACATGAACAGCACCTTTACATTCAAAGTGATTTGATTCTACCTATTTCTGTTGGTGAGAAAAAAGAATACATTTTACGTGATTTCATTCATGATAAAGACGCTTCATATGGAATAGTCGAGAAGATGTTTGAATCTATTTTCTATCATCCCGTCGTCAAACAAACTATACCCTCTATTGCTATCAAAATTACCAATGGTTTACAAGAGTGCATCCATGTGAAAGATACTAAATCCCTCATAACGTTAGTGTTTCGGAAAACAAAGTGAAGTCATTGTGATATGTTTATTGAAATATGTACATGAATGTGAAGCAATAGACTTTATACAACATCCACTGAAAATATATACATGAGCGCACTTCAATAAACATTGTTATATACAAAAAGTCTTTTTACTTCGTGAAGGGTGGAAATATACAGGGATAGGAAAAATGTCTTTCAGTGGAAAAGTCATCACATGGGGAATGTACAGATGTGGACACATATTCACAAGGAAAAAACAATCTCATGCGATACATAAAACAACAATGTTTATCTACAGAAATCAACATCAAAATACTAAGTTAAGGATGATTATGCTAAGACGTCTCCTGAATGTGGTAGTGTGAGTTTAATTCTTTTGGGTGGTGGTATGTTTGTGTCAGGATGTCCATGTGGAAGAGATATGTTGTGTTCTAACCAGCACCTCTTATCCTCCCATGCTGAAAGCGCCCGTTTCCTAAAAGTATGAGTTTTGATCTCATGCGACTTAGATTTTAAGATTGTCATATTGACAAACGTTATATTTTTATTTCTATAGCTTTCCCTGAAATTCTTATGTTTCATATTTTGCACAATGGATTTTGATATGCCTTTAGCGCGCTTAATGCTATCATCACTATCCTTTAATTTCATAGAATACATTTTTGGACGGAGGAGAATCATTTCATCTATTTCCTTCCCCTGCTGTCTCATCCTTAAAGCAGCCAAGTTTTGCCTTATTTTTGATGGAGTAGAGTGGATGATCAGCAGGATAATTTGATGTATCAAAATATCTTTCTAAAGATTTTCCTACTTCATTGAAATTTAAATCTTTTTGAGTGGTAATACCTAAGAAGAAACTATCTGTATCACCACCCAACAAACGAACCTCTTTTACGAGAGGACATGGTTTAGTATTTTATAAAAGAGTTGGTACATTTCAAGCTTAGAATAATCTAGTACAGCTTGACCAATATAGATGGGTTTGCACAACTCAACTTAAGATTTTATCATTTTAACACCTACAAGGTCCTCATCGATAATGTCTCTATCGATGAATAGAGGTGATGAGGTCAATTTGTGATACTTTTGATCATCATTAACTAGTTTGTAGTTTACGCGCTTTCTAACATCCTCCATCGTCTTACCAAATAGACTGTTGTTCTTAATATTTATAAAAATCTTTTTCAAAGTTATTTTGGGCTAGTGCACGTTTCTGGCTGTTGCTATCAATATATGGCTTGAGGAAGGCTTTCTGTCTAAATTTAATAATGCGGTGAACTCTTTTTAAAATCATACCCATTTCTAAATAAAATTTTAAGATGCTAAGTGGACTAGATAGTTTTCTTTATCATACTGGGTGAGTAAAAGTTTGCGACAAGGCTTATAGTCGGGTTGTCCACATGATTCTAAATCTTTATGAAATTGTTTCATAAAGTCGGAAAACATATCTTTACTCACTTCACCTGATTCGGGTGCGAGTGGAAAATCTACGGTTTTATGTTTAATATTATTTGGATAGATTAGATCTATCTCAAAATAATATCCCCAATCACCTTCATCTGGAATTGCTAGTATGTTAGAAGGGTTGGAGAAATGTTGAATATCACTATCATCTAACCAGCTAAACTCAGAGTGAGGTAGCGGTTTGGATAATGAACTACCATACAAATTATTTTGGTCATAATACTTCAGATGAGTCTGGTCATTGCCTACTGTTTCAGATTTTAACCTATGTTTATTTACAAATGTGAGACCACCGCGAATTCCTCGCTCAAATAAATTATACATCTCTGGATCTTGTAAGAGATGAATGGTCTCACCAGTCATTTTAAAAGCAGACTTAAATGACATGGCTGGCAGACTGACAAAGTGGACGGGATCTAACTTATCTTCGTCTAATGCCACTCGTCGAAACTCCTGAAATACATCAGCCAGCAAAAATACATCTAACTTAAGGTAGGCAATCATATATTCACCAAATGTATGGCAGTCAAATTTTATCCATGCATCTTGTGCATGATCATAATCTTCGGTCTTACATTCTGCGCCGGTAAAATCATTTTTAAATTTATCTATGGGCGGAAGAGAAGTCTCGCCGAGTTTACTAATCGCATCAAAATATGCATATGGAAAGACTCCTTTCCGTGTGATGACTTCATCGGTTAGATTTGGGTATTGTTTCTTAAGATTTTGTGTTAGTGGAAGAGACTTTAGATTTTGCACGAGAGAGGCCAGTGATGCAGTCATAAATTGGTAGGAATCTAAAAATTTTATATCAAAATAGACCGTCTTATTTTCTTTAGTTTTATCGACAGGCACTTTTGCTGTCATGGCCATAAACTTCTCTCTCGTTTGTGCTATTACATCAAGCTTCCACTCTTTCATTTGACCTAAACCTCCTTTTATTATCATTTGGCTGTCGTAGCCCTTGAAATTATGGAAAATGACGGGTAATGTACGCCGTTTCATCCTAAGTGAAAAATTGCATTTTGAACAGAGTGC
>CAJQUW010009384.1:0-49735 GCA_907163375.1 Prostheceraeus crozeri
ATATCTAACTCGTGGAATGCTATAAAGAGACAATCATGCACTAGTCACGTAGATAACTATTATTTGTCTCCGGGAGCATAATGAAGATATCCTATCACTTTATTTCACCTGTAAAGCAGATTATTGCCCGCGCGGGAAAAAATATTTACTCCGCCATGTTAGATCTGAGATATATAGATGTCTAACTCGTGGAATGCTGTAGAGAGGCAATCATGCGCTATTTGCGCTTCTCCATTGAGAGCATGTTCACTGATTACAACAGATATTAACTAGGGCAGTCATGGAATTACCCAGGCATGATACTGTAACTTAACTATCTAAGTTTCCGTATTTTCATTGACGTTTAAGAATTGGAGCATTTCCGCCTAGTGACGATGGTTGAACGATCGAAAACTTCCTGGATACAAGCACGATTTCATTGCACGAAGCGTTGACGGAATAGTTTTGTCGTTTCATCTGCTGCAACTTCCAATCATTGGCGTGAATTAATTTGATGTTGCGCTTATATTCTATGTGTCGCTTAGATTTTAGAGCAATTCGCAAGTCCTTAATTGCCTGATACAATAGCAATTAAATTACGATGGTTTAGGTAATGCATTTATTTTCTTTATGGGTAATGCAACGGCCTGACGGCTACAAACGAGAGAAGGAAATCTACGTAATTCTATTTCTATTGAATGATTTTCCTAAGTCTTCGATCCCAAGTCTGAAACACGGGATCACTTAAGAAAGATTGTAGGCGAGGAAAGCAGTTTAGCTGCTGTTCAGTCGAGTGAGAGTGATCTGACTGCTGCTGTCTTCCTCATTCGTCGATGCGTGCGCCGCAATATTACTCCTGCTACAGACCATAATCAGTCTGAAACATAGCATTTACAGCTTCGCCGAATTATGGAGGTAAGTTATTAAGGTTCTCAAAGACAGATTTTCTCAGATGCGGCGACCCATGGGATTCTCAAACGTCCCAGCTAATGTTAACACAATCGATACCCGACAGCGATGATCAAAAATTGATTGTACTTTAATTGATATCCATTTATTTGCTGTTTTCCATCAGTTAATTGAATTTGGTAGTAGCCAGCAATCAATCAACTCGAAGTGAACAAACAATATTATTCTAGCATTTATATGAATCCATAATACATGTACATCATGCAAGGTGTCCGCGTTCCCTGGAAAACTCCTAGAAGACCTGGAAATCCTGGAATGAAAATGAACCTAAATATGTTAGTTACCTTTTGAAAAAATAAAGCTTTTACGTCACTACTCCCATACTTGGGGCTTGGACGGTGCTGACATAGTCAGACTTATGGAGCGTTGTAGTACTTTTAGTCCGAATGCCCTTCCTGCCGACTTCCAATGACATCTTCGGGGCTCGACCTCTGAACCAAAAGATGGCTAGTCCAAGCACTTAACCACTGTGCCACGGAGACCACTGAGAGTTACCAGAAAAGGAAATGATGTTCATACGTATCATTCACGCTTGCAGCATGTGGGTCTACTGGGTCCAAGATGTGGTGGGTCAGGGTGCCATGTGGTCATGTTTTCGTGAAAGTCGGTGGGTCGTAGATCAAGTTCCGTTGACTCACCCCAACTCATACTCAGACAACGTGATGTAGTGGAGCTCCATCATTATAGTAGCATGAAGGAAATCGTTGATATGGATGGTATAACATCTTTCACCAGCAAATCAAAAAGCTTGAGGTATTGTGGCCTTCGATGAACGGACTAGCCGCTTTTAACACACTACTTTCTGATTGTTTTTGCCGAAACAAATTTTTTTGTGTTTGGACTGGTGTTATCAACTCAAAGAAAATATGAAATTTATCAAAATCTAATCCGTTCTCCTGCACAGTTCAAATTTGTGTTTTCGATCCCTTTCTTAAGATGACGAGCAGGGATTGTAAGCCCGGTGTTATAATTTTCCGGGATCCAGGAATCTCCGATTTTAAAGTCAATCCGGAATTCTCGAGATTAAAGTCTCTTTTGATAAGTCATTATTCATCGCTTGTTTTATAGCGATACCGATTCTGTGGTCAAACCTTTCTTTGATAGATGGATAAGGTAGTCATGACTCATAATTTTTGACACGATGGCCGATAGGCGACAACTTGCATGAATGAAGAGGACGATTAGTTCCTAAGATGACTGTTTCAGCAGACCATCAGAGTACATTTAGTGCGTAAACCTGCATTTGCATTGCATGCTGTCACATTCGATGCGATGAAGAGTAAAAATTGAACCAATCATTTTTCTATACTACAAAAATTATGTATCAGTTCACTGTATGTCGGACAGTAAACTGAGCTACGCCTCCATCTACACGTAACTAAAATTATATCTACTATGATTTAAGTCACTCACAGCCCAACGCACACGTCTACGTTGATTTTTCTAGTAACTGTCTGTTGCATATTCACTAACTTGTTTACAAAGAGGATAGTACGTAGATAGAGTTAAATGTACACTTTCCGGGCTCAGGTGACGATTATGCACTTTGACGAATTCATGATTTTAATCAGAGCCCTTCTTGTCCATTGTGCAGGACAGGGCTTTTTGCAATTCCGTAACATGAGTAGGCATAAAAAGCCAAATATTTGCACACATGAGCACAAGTGAACCCCTACGATGCATGAAATGTAATGAGTAATGACGTAACCTTTCAAAGTGCTAGTAGATATCATGATGAGCCCTTGCGAATAGAATGATAGAATGATGGGTCCCTTCAAGCAATTAAATGTGGCGATGATGAGTTCTTGTAAACGGATCGAAATCTTCTGACGATCTCGAAGTCAGCAGCATGATGGGCTCTCATATGCTACGACTACAAACATTATTTAGCTGATCCAATTATATTATTGGATTATATATATTATATTTATCATGTTTCGTGGAACTTCACTTGTTGTCTGCATGCAGATGGACACGCACCCTCAAGTGTCCTAGTAGTCCTACACAAATGCCCAAAGTATCAATGCTAGTGACTGGTCGAACATTGTGTCCAGAATTAATCAAATAAAATATTTAGATAGTATAATTAAATATTGAGTTGCATCCTCAGTTGAAAAAGTAGAGCACACCTGAATTAATTTGATTCCTGATGGATGAAATGGCAGGCTATTCAGGTCTGATCCCATTTTTCAACTGAGGATGCAACTCCATATTTAATTATTGCAGGCGCAGTAGCTTCGGCAATTAGCGAGTCAGTAGTGCATTCGAGTGATATTTAATACTGAATGCCCGTCGAAATTTCAATAACTTCCCTATTGCAAATCTCAAATAAAATATTATACAGAGCCGACGTATTTCGTTGCAGGTTCTTCATTTCATGTGCTGCGTGTACTAAACTAGGATTCTATCAGACTTTATGTCCATCCTCACGCTTTGAATGCCTAATTTAACGTCTTAATACTTTGATTTGCATGATGGGATGTGCACTGAAATTACAAATAGATCAAACGTAGTTGAAGAACAGAATTCATTTAAAAGTGTGACATTCACATAAGCGCATGCGAATCTGATGTACCCTTGACGAACAAGACAGACATAACATTTTCTTACTCATGAGTTCACCAAATTCTTGGAAGTCTTCCTATGTGAAATGTCACAGAAGCAGGACAAAGAGTTTCCATCCGATGTGTAATTGTGTCGCCCATGAAAAAGGCGATAGATAAAACATTTCATACTCTTGAGTTCACCGAATTCTTGGAAATCATGTGACATGTCTCAGAAATAGGACAGATTACTCATTCCCACTAGTAATTTAGCTTCAGCAGTGCGTGCATGTGTAAAACAGGACACAAGTTCGTATTCCATTTATTCGCCCGCTTGGCAAATGAGTAATGTGAATAAGGAATTCATTGCGTCAGGCGCAGTCGTCAAATTCTTGATTTAATTGACATTTCTAAATTCCTACTAACCGTGCAGATTGATAATGTACATACTACGTAAGCGAATGAAAAGCTCGTCTAGCATCAGCGCCGTAGCTAGCCTCTTTGTTGCCCCCCCCCCAATGAACTATCATTTTCATCGATTTTAGTGCTCATGATCACATTTTCTTGGTCAGCCTTTCCCTCTGTTTTGACATCACTCTTGTAGTTATACGAACTCTACCGGTAAATAGGGTCTACTCTTATTTCCTTGCGGAACTCATGTTTGTGCTGATAAACAGTATTCTCATCTTGGCCTAAATTATTGTGCTAACTCTCTTTTATTTTGCACTAACACATGCATGTGCGAATAGGCCTCTATCTAAACAAAAATATTTCTTTTTGTAGGCCTACATAGATATTGTTTCTTTCTATGCGATGGTAGGCTATAAATAGGCATATGATTTGTTTTGTCAATATCAATTCAGGTACTTCACCACATTGGTAAGCATGAAGATGTCGTTTTGATCCGAACACGAAATGTTGAACATTGAAAAAGCTTAGTAAATTTTCGGTGAACTATATATTTGATTTAAGGAGCCCAATGAGTTTCCTTCAGGATTACTGGATATGCCAATGTCCCGAGATTGACATTTTTGTTAATAGTACAAGTCTGCCTAAAGCAAGAAAAACACAGTAGATTCTCACGCAACATATATTTGCTCTTCAAACTTGAATATAATGATACATGCTACGATTTCCATAATCAGCTGTAGAGACTTTTTGAGTTTTGGTTGAGGATTATTGAAGAACTTGAAAATTGAGACATCTCTCCAGAAATTCCTTCCGTTCCTTATGATATGCTAACTTGCCGGACAATTGCATAATTTCATCAATGACGGCCATGAAGAAGATGCTATAGTATCGCCTTCTCCATCTCGGAAATAGATTTTTGCTCGGCGCTATTTTCCAAAGAAATTTAATTGCGTAAGTTAAAACACTTCGCTTGTTCATGGCCTTCGCTTGTTCTCTGCGTGAACATACAACAAGTGGTGGAACGATTCTACACGAAGAATAAACAAAAACTTGAAATGATTAAAACTTACAACTACGTCAAGATCATGCCATAGGTAAAGACAATAGGTCAACAAGTCAAATAACAAGCTGTAAGACAGCAAAAGATAGAGTCAAAGATGCTAGGCTACTTATAAAGTACCACCAGAGGATTATTGACATAAAACTAGCTTATGGTGGACAACTGCAAGCTCGAGTTTAGGAATCGAGTTCACGTCGGGATTGAGATCTAGAAGAATACTTCTCACTAGATCACAGTTGCTACTTGCAATTACTGTACATCATTTTCCTAGCTTGCATGAAAAAGACGTAGAATATTTAAGATTCTTCCATCCCTCAATCCTGAGATTTGTATTTTCCGGCAGTTTGCAATTTCAATCAACCAGTACAGACAGCATGATGCATTGAAATAGATGATTATGATTTTCGCAATCACGCTTTACTCGTGTTTAGTAAACTTACGGGGTATTTGCTATCAATTCCGATCCCGAATCCTGGGATTGAGAATAGTCTGGATTTAGCAGTTACTTAGGCCCTAATCCCGGGTCTGCGCTCCAGTATCTCGGAATTTCGTGATGACCAAAAGTCGGAAATTTTTGCAAATGTTCACCGGTTTCAAGGACTCATGAGAATTTTTTTTGCAAGTTACAATTTCTGCTAGCAGGTCATTTTAATAAGAAATCCGCTAATGCTTTGGCTAACTCTGTGGACTAACTGATCGCAGATACACTATAACTAACATATAAGATAGATTATAGAATATACTCCGTATTAGACTTCTCACAAGAATATCTTATTTCTGGAGTATAATGGGCATTCCCATAATACCCCAGTGTGGTTGACCGGTTTCAAGGATTCATGAGAAATATTTAGTTATGGGTCATTCCACATCAAAACGGCAAATTTCGGAAAAGTCGGTGTCGAAGGTTCTCAGATTTTCTTAAAATTCACATATTTTCATCATTTGGGTCTATCTAGATGATATCCAGAATATTTCGGAAAAATTCCATCGGGATGGTCACTTGCGTGGCCTTGACTTATTCGAAGTTTTCTATTTTTAGAGAATTTATGAAAAATCATGTACATCTTTGACGGCCAACATCACCGATCTCGCAGCGAAGTTGAGGAAAATTCTTCTTGGACTGCTTAATTGATACCCAACCATAGATGTTCCAAGCAGAATTCATCACTTTTTCGCTGCGAGAAAATTTCGGAGGGTTCTCAAAAAAAGAAAAAATTTCAGAAAATTTTTGAAAAAATCGAATTTTCAAACATTTCCTAAAAAATGCAAAAATAATTTTGCAATCCCTTCTTCTGCAGGCGACTACAAATGTATCCAAATAATTGTAAAAAAAATATTTAGAAAATCACCAGGGATCGGGAAGGTGGTTTTTGAATTACAAATTATATGAACAATATTCAATTTTTGACATCTTTGACTCAGTCCTGACAATTTCTCGCAGCAGCTGCGTCAATTCTGATAGTTTGAGTGTTTGACGCTTTACATTATCTATCTGAAACTGCAATCAGAAGTAACTTTTTCCACCTAGAAGTATGATTTTTTTCAATTTGAAAATGTGGTAAAATTGGTTCGTTTTTTGTGTTGCTACTATCAAATTTATAAGTAGCATGTGCTTTGTAATTAGCAGATTGTTAACCTCAATGAAAGGATGTACTCGATGACTAAAGGAAATAAGTTTCATTTACTTCTTGTGACTCATATTTTTAAATCAAAGCATTTGAACCTAGCTTCTGAGAAACATCAGAATTCATACAGTATCTATTTCAAACCTAGGAAAATCTTTTTCAGAATTGTCATGGGCTGTAAAATCCTCTAGTTTACTAGTGTTGATTCTTCAATTTTCTTCACGATATCCTCCCTCGGATAACCGTGAATATCGGGATACTTGGATTACCGGAAATATTGTTCTGCTCTGGCTGGCGTTTTGACTTCCCCCAATTTTCACTAATCGAAAATATTTGTCCAGGAAATTGACCGCCTAAGTAATCGACAGAGACCAAATCATTTGTCGACCAATTTTCTTCTTTGCTGAAATGAGAAGTAAGTAAATAGAGATCGCTTTTATGTTTAATTTGGTTTACAATGAACTTAGTGTTCTTTTATCTTAGAAACGTCGAGATTAAAATTAGCCCCTTCATTTTATATATCATGGCTTAATCTGGCACAATCTGCCGTAGAAGAATTTTTCTGGCTTTCATGATGGACAGGTGTAATACCGTGAGGGGAGGACAAGGTGGATTATAGACACTTGCGAGGAAAAACTTTCCTTGGTGCTTTTTTCTTCGAAGTGGGCGTTCAATGTCTTGAGCACTTCAGCTGAGTTGATTTCTGATCTCAACACGTATATTTCCAATAGGCATAAGTTTCCAATACATGTAGTTATAAGCTATTTTTTGCCCTTTCGAGCCGAACTGTTGAGTGCTTTTCTAGACGAAGCGCATGGTCAGAGGTAGCCAGATAGTTTCGCGCTTATTTCAAGTCTTAGAACATTTCCCACTGATCAGTTATGGTGATTAATAAAATAATGATGGCCTCTTTCATGCATTTATGCAACCATGCAGTATGCTCGGAATATAGGTCCTACATTTACATAAATATTCACAAATTTTCAAGTATACTGCTTGGTTTAAATTGAGTGACGGGAGCTTCGATGCCGTGCGTGTCAAGGATTTCCTGAAATGTTCTGATGGTCCGATATGAGCGGAAATTGCGAGAGACTAGCACATAAAAGCAAAAATTCTCATTTATTCATCGAAAATGAAGCTCAAAAGTATTCGTCGAGAAGACTAATTCTGGTAGGTCCAAGAAGTCACTGTACAGAGCTGGAAAAATTCCACTGAAATTTTTAAATTCCAATTCCGGAGCAGAAATTTCAATTCCAAATCCAAATCCGATTCCAGTCGAAACAGTTCAATTCAATTCCAATTCCATAATAAGATTCAATTCCGATAATTGCATGTCGCGTATAGTGTCATATGTTAATGTATCTAACGTTTGTTCGTTTCAATCTAACCCATGTGCTTTTATTCTATCCTCATTGTTCCTGTGCGCCGTTCCCTGCGTCGTTCCTATGTGCGTTTTCATGCTCATAGTTCATATTTCTTGTGTACATGTATATATGTAACCGGTCAGCCTACGCCATTTTCGTTTCGTAAACGAGATATTCAATATCTCGTGAAAAAAGAAAAGAAAGTTAACGGTCAGTAAAGAATCAAACGCTGAGAGAGAGAGAGAGAGATGAAATGCGAATAAGTCGATTAATAAACTGACAGAAGAAAGAAATTCAGTGAACGAATAACGTGATTGTTGATGAAAGAAAAAACGACGATAAAAATGATATCATGAAATCTGATTAATGGTCCATGTTAAAAAAAGAGATTAAAAATTCCGTGATACGAACGAAATGTGCTCGGGTCGAAAGCTAACGAGCAGAGATTAAAGGAAACTCTTTCAGCTTTCAAAAGAAAGGGGTTTTATCGTCAAGTCTCAAAAATTTTCCATAAATTAGAAACGATGAGAAATTGACACAGCAACAACTACCAACAGCAACACAACAGCGTATACGGCAACACATAAGCGAGCGCGATTGAAGATTGACGGTATAAGTGACACTGATATTTATGATATTATTTTGGCATAAGTGAGTCTGATCGAACTGAAGTGAATTCAACATTAAAAAGTGAACTGTAAGTGTAAAGTTTTTCTTTTATCGTTGCTTATCTCATCTATATAACTGTAGTCTTTAAAATTAATATTGTTCATTGTTGTGATTGGAAGTTGAATAATATTTCATGTAATTGAATAATTAATTATTAGAATAATTTGCTGACACTGTCTATAGTATGATTTGAACTGACAGGGTTGCTGCCCTTTAATGCAGCGTTAATTTTCCTCTTTCCAAACCACCTGTTTTTCGTGTGTACAACAATTAAGTAAATCTCCAATTTTTGTGCTTATCCTATCAAGAACTAAATTGAACAATTGCTTTATTTTGATTAATTATGTTACTTGATAAATAACTAAATAACATATTGAACAAAGATGATTGCCTTTTCATTGTTTGCTTAATCGCTGAAATAACATTGTCCGGGGCTGTAGGCCCATCGAAGTCACAAAAAACACCCTTTATTCAACAATAGAATAAAGCCACCTCTGTCGATCTATTTCTCTCTTATCTCTGCGTGCAGTTAACACAACCGGCCGAGTACTGTGATTTCAATGTTTGTACAAATAGATTTATCACAAGTCTATCGAAAAAGTGGAATTGAGGTTTATCAAAGATCAATTCCAATTCCAATTCCAGTAGATTTAAATATCGTCGATTCCAATTCCAATTCCGACGAAAAATGGAATTAATTCCGGATCGAAATAAATTCCAATTCCGACTTTTCCAACTCTGGTCACTGATGCTAATATACAACTACTATCAGCGCATGAAATAAAAGGGATACAATTTTATCAAGCTGTAATTATGGAACGACTTAATAAACACTTATACCAGAAACCATATGTGCTGGGTGATTGCTTACAGATATCTAGGTAGAAATTGTGTAAATGTTTATCTATTATCATATGAGCTTCTAATGATCGTTTCTATCAATGAATAATTGCCGTGACTCTAATAGCATCCGGGAACTTCTCGCCCAAGTATTTTCTGGCGAGAGACACTTATGATCTGTTAACCGGCTTCACATGTTGATGAAAGCAGGAAGTCTTTTGGCTATTCAATTCCAAGGTCTGTGTCTGTGATTGATTCATCTTGTCTGTAGATAATTAAGCAATGCGGTCAGAGGTTACCTTTTGCCTCTCAATAAATTTAGAGAATCCTACTGCCTTACAATTAATAAAGGGAGAATGTGAAACCTGTTTCAACATTTAGCTGTTTATAGGTACAATCAAAACTCTAATTAAAACCGTGAATGAGTTAAGACCTTAGAGGCCCTAATTAACGAGTCTTAATGTAAGATGCCTTTGATAACACAAATTGAGAAGATGACCACGGCTGGGATAGATGACACAGGTCGAACATATAATCCAACTGAGTTCGAATCAGTGCTGTGGAGCCGGAGCCGAGCCGGAGCCGGATCCTTAAGGAGCCGATGGTTTTGGTCGGAGCCGATTTATCACAAAGGCTCCGTTTCCGGCTCCGGCTCCGGCTCCGATAGTTTGAGCTTTGATATAAATCTAGAATTTTGAAAGTTATTAATTGGCATCATAAAAAATTAAATCATTTGAAAGATATTTCTTTTAAGTATACCAATGATCTGTCCTCCACGATATCTTTCTTTGCAGTTGCCGCCTTCTTTTGTATTATATTTATTATATATTTACACACATGTGTAATATTTTTTTATTGCATATGTTTCGTAAGACTAATTTCCATATTGACAACGTATTCTCCAAAATCCATTAATTTGAAGACTTGTTATATGCATGCTAACTAGATGATTGTAGATTCCTAGAGACAAGTCGCCAGTCATTTATGTACACATTTCCAGTTCAGTCAGCAAAGATAATATAGCTACATTTCTTGCGCAATGTCTTAAATCTAATACGGTTACTATGTAGGCTATCATTTATCGGTATGGCTACTGGCAGAAGCTACTGGCATCTGTGACAATGCCAATTTCCTTAGATTGTATTGTAGGCTCTTGTGCAGTCCCCCCACCTACATTTTTCAAAACAATCGATTATTCAATTTGATCAATTTTGATTGGAGGGATAACTCTTCACACTCACACGAATGACCTGACTACAAGTCCTCAAATGGCTATAGCAATAAGCGACCCAGCCACTTCTAGTAGCGCCCTATTATTTTAAAGGTATCTCATTCACAATGAATTTCCTTTGACTTCAAAATTCAAAGGGTATATTTGAATGCGAAAAACCCGAAGGCAAATTACAATGTTGACTTGGTGACGAAGTTTGCGACCATGACATCGCAATTACCCACGTAGATTTTTACAACAGCACGGAATGCTTCACTCAAACCGGTGATGCTGAAACGGACATCCAATGGTGCTGCATCTTTTGTAAATCGAAAATATACATTTACTTTACTTTACTTTTACTTTACTTTTTGACCAGAGACAAAATGGGGGGGGGAGGACTGCACAAGAGCCGTATCGTGTAACAATATTTCCCCAAATGTCATAGACCTGTGGATTTCAAGAATTTTCATTATTATTTTTTCCGTCTGTCAACACTTTATGTTGATATCATGCTGACTTATATGTAAACAATAAAAAAAGACTGAGACGCTCTCAATAAAGGCGCCTTTTGACATCCCTTTTCGATTGTCTGTGACATTAAACCGCACGCGCATTCGAAAGCTAGCAAAGTAGATGGGATTTCTGCTCGGTGCTCGCAGTCAAATTTTTATTATGCATAGCACCCTGCAACATACTGTGTGATACTCTGAGTTCAGTTTCATCAGCCTAACCATCATCAGAGGAATAGTGGTAATGTGTTATACATAAATTGAATATAATAATATACATGAATCATTGATGAATTATTTAGTGCAACTTTACGCCATAATGAAAAATACGAAATAAACATAATGTAAGTTAGGCCTTAACTTATTAAGTATGCTGCATAGAATTACAAAACTTGTCCTAAATTAGATATTTTTAATTTTTTAAGTATAATTTTCAATTGTACATTTCTAGCCTACACTGCAATGAGGCTATCTAAATTACAATTTCTACAGATGATGAGTCGTGGGCTACCCACCGATCATATTATTCATGGACCAACAGACTATTGAATAAAGGCAATAACAAATAACAATAACAACCTAAGCTAGCCTATATACACTTTAATATTCAATAAAGCAATTGATATCTTTATTGATACGGTATATTTGCCTATATAGCCGATACCCTTTCCATGTTCGAGTAGATACAGGCCCTATAAGCTATTTAGAGGCATACGCTATTCAGTTTCATATTCAAGCTTTGTTAAAAAGCTTATACTACTATTCGGCCCCTGTGACGGCTAATTAGGTATATCATCATCACTCATGTGGTCTTATTTAATGTAGCCTCGTAGTAGACTGGTTGCAGGCTAGGCCAATTTATATTTAGCCAGTGCGGGAGATCTTTATCTAATTTAACCAATCCTGGCTATAACTTTATTTTATCTTTCAGAGATAGTCAATTCATTCAAAAATATATGACAAGTATGTTATTTGTCATTATATTAGACTATTATCATTTTTATTATTAGCTTAAGTCGTTGCTTGTTAATGAAAACTAATTTGATGATTGTAGCAAGCCTCTAAAGGCCACACCGTTATCCAAAACACCCGTTCAACGGATCCAGGATAACCAGCATAGATTTGAAGTCGGAGCCGGAGCCGAGCCGGAGCCTTTCACATCAGTGTCGTGGAGCCGGAGCCGGAGCCGATGAGATAACGCATCGGCTCCACAGCCCTGGAGCCAGTAGATCACAGTCAATTTCTATTGTCTTTGCTATTAGTAAAATCAGGGCTCCCTGGAAAACCTGGAAAGCACCTGGAAAATGAATTTTATCCTAGAAAACCTGGAAATTTGGAACTAATTGCAGGTTGTTGAAGTCATACTCTATGGTTGAAGTGTTTTCTATTTTTCCAGATTTTATTCTTCATATCTCTACTTATTTGTTACAATTATAGCCTTCATTCGCATACAATTTTTTGTTTTTAGAATATTTCAGTGACTGTAATCTCCTATCATAACGTATACAACATGAATGAGACTGAACTGCGTGGTATGGTTGACTATGAACTGTTGTCGAACTCCAAATCGTTGTACAGTATGGTGAATTAGTAGTTGTGAATTCCCTCACAGACGCTGCGCGGTATGCTGAACTAGAAGTTGTAAATTCCTAGTTTTGTAATTTTTTCGTCAATAATATTAATTTTATGGTGTGTAAGCTCCTTAGCCACAGAACTTTGGGTAGATTTTCCCGAAATTTTTCTTGCAAATTTGACGCGTCCATTTGAGCAAAATTTTCTTGCAGAAAGTCTAGAAATTTTCTTTCAAATTTGCGCGGACACCCTGTAAAATGCAGCCCAATACTATCTGTCTCATACTCACATTTCTATTCATCTTTATTTCTAACTCATGATATATTATTTCCCTTTATGCAATGTGAATTTTGAATTTTGTGCATGTAAATGTTTTCCCTCTATGCCTGACGATCTTCTACTGAAGATCGAAATTAATTGTCAAAATGTAAATTTACAATCAACATGAATATTTATCTTGACTCTTCACAACCAATAACCTGGAAATATGTACCGGGTGTCTAAAAAAAGTGACAAAAACTAGACGCCTATAACTTCGTCAATTTCTATTCGATTGAGCTGAATTTTTGCGTGCAAATGGAAAATACCCACAAGCTTTTGCCTGTAAAGTATGAAGCTTGAATATTGAGTACTCTTAGAGAAAAGCGGGAACAAATACGAATCTTGTGTATTTCCAATGGTAGAATTCAAGATATCGGACATAATGACATGCGATTTCTATCCATCAATCTAGATCATAGCACGTCTTTCCAGCATGATTCAAAAATCATAGTGTGTTTAAGATTGATGACATGGCTAGAAAAAACTTGATGGACATTAATAAGTTTACTGACCTACTTTAAAAATGAAAACATTTACAACGTCAAACTTTAGTAATGGGCAAAAGACCGTTCCAGGACACCATAAAATTCAAAAAATTGGTATCTTTAAAAACGACATAAATTCATGAATTTAGACCCTTTTTCAGGTTTTTAAGACCTAAATACATGAATTTAGACCGTTCCAGGACACCATAAAATTCAAAAAATAGTATCTTTAAAAACGACATAAATTCATGAATTTGAACCCTTTTTCAGGTTATTAAGACTTAAATACATGAATTTAATCCATTCAAAAAGTACCATTTTTTCAAAAAATGACATTTTTAAAAACGACATAAATTCATGAATTTGAACCTTTTTTCAGGTTATGAAGACCTAAATTCATAAATTTGGGCGTTTTTAAAAATACCCAATTTTCAAATTTTTCAAAATCTCAAATTTGAGAATTACAATTTTCACCCCCAAAATCATGACCGTTCCAGGACACCGAAAATCATAAAAGTTAAGAATTTCAAATTTGAGAATTACAATTTTTACCCCCCTTAAATCATTACCGTTCCAGGACACCGAAAAAATCATAAAGTTAGTTTTTTTAAAAACGTCTTTTAAATCCGTTTTTCAGGTTTTTAAAATATATCATGTGACTAATAATATTTCTTTAACAGGTAGCGGTTAATGCAAAATGAAAACACATTCTTTTTTCTTTTTGAAATATTTTATTCCCATATATGTGCAAGTAGTTTAGATTACAAAGTAAATATATGACATCTAGAAAAATGTTACATTCATAAACTGGGAATGGCATTCCCATTTTTCTATTGTTACATAAAATGATTGACAATACACACCAGTACGTCAAATAATATGCTAGAGGACACACAGTATAAGAAAAAATAAAGAATGTTTCATTTATAAGCTGCGAATGCTCATTCCCATTCTCTTATTCCGTCTCACAAAATAAAATGTTAATGCATGCTACTCACATAATATAGCAAAGTCTTACAATATAAGAAAAAGCAACCACTGTTTCATTTATAAGCTGCGAATGCTCATTCCCATTTTTCTATTCTGTTACATAAAATGATTGACAATACATACTACTCATTTTGTGTTTGGCGCTCCTGTATATGTTGTGTCTCTAATTGCTGCGTTAGTCCAGTTGACATATCAGATGTTTGATTGGATTCTTGGGAAGAAAATATCCCTGAGCTAATTTGAAGCAACTGTTCCTCTTTTTCAAATTCAAAATAATCTTCAAAATACTTAAAGTTTTTGAAAACAAAGAATATACTTAAAGTACATGTTTGAAGCTTTGTGTTAGCTTGAGAAAGGCGATATAATTTTATCAAAAACGTTACATACCTTCTTGAGAATTTAATGTTATATTCACTCTCCAACTTTTGAGTAAAGGCTACCATTGACAAATGTTCCATTGATTTTAATTTAGATATCACAAATCCTTGGCAAATAGCAATTGATAAGGAAGAATTATTGTGTACTTTTTCTTGATAAATTAGAGAATGTAGAGTTGTAACACAGTTTTGGATAGTGCATGTCGCCTGTGCACTCACGTCGAGCTGTCGTTGGATTAGTTGTCCTGATGAAAATGAGTTTCTTATTTCAGAAAAAATCTCATTTTTCTTGTCTTCTTTTTCTGGTTTTATCTTCTTTTGAAAATAGAATTCATGATTTACAATAAGAGTTTTGAAAAAATCTTTCTTCTCATCTTTGATGAGTGGAAGTACTTGATCACAAAATTTGAGGAATTCGCGATGAATAGAAGCACTCATTTTTGACACAGCTTCGATATTTTGGGTCTCGGATAAATTGTAAACAGTCAACAGTCTCGTAGAACGCTCACAGAATGAATGCACGCAGTAAGACTAAAATTGTAATACTTGGAATAATGGCAGCAGCTGTTTCTGAGAGAGAGAGAATCTTTATGACCTTTGCCCCAGCAAGCGACTAAAGCATACCCGCATTTATGGCGCTATTGTCTGCCACAAGTCGCAGCTGCTTCAATGTTCAACGTCAAAACAAGTCAAGCGAAACAAAACGAAGATTATCGACTTCTTCTGCAAAAACTAATTAAAATGTGCATTAAGATACATGTCTTCCCAAAAAAGGATATTTTTTGTGGAATGAAGAGTAGTTTTTTATCCTCATAACATGTACGATTGCATCGGTATTGAGCAGTAGAGTTATACTGGAGTATACAAAAAATTCAATTGCTTATCTACGATTCATACTGGCAAACAATTCCTTTGTTCTCTCTCCCCTCTTCGTCTCATCCTCTCCCAGAGCTTTTGGTCTGACTGTGTTCTTAGAAATATACGGCAAACAAACAACTGCGTATTTCTATTTAAATCAAAATTCAGAAGATTGTATTCAAAATATTTATTCAAAATATTTCTTTAAAAATGGAAGAAACCGCAAGAATATATCCTTCAATATCATATGAACGTAGTTCTACTTTAATGGACATTGAAAAAATGAACATTGAAAAAATGAATAAAGAAAAACACAAAGATAGAGTTAGGTATATGAAAGATAAGGAATCTCAATTGTTATTAAGATTAGAGCATTATAAAAAATTAAGAAAGAGATGGACCAAAGTTAAGAATGTAACACAAGGAATTGGCATATTCTTAACAATAAGTTTAGGTGCTTTGACAATTGTTATATCTTCTGGTGTTTTAGTAATTCCAGTAGTTGCTACTGCTTTAACAGGTACGGGTGTTTTTGCAACTTCACTTGTTACAATGTTAGATAAATCTTTAATAACTAAGAAACGAAAATCATTAAAAACTAAGCATTTACATATTAAAGAAGTCTATGATAAACTACATTACTACTTTCAAAGAGTATGTGATGATAATGTTATTACGTTAGATGAGATTGAAAAATTTGATCAAATAGCTAATGAAGTAAATCAAACCTTTCAATTACAGTCCGAAAAAGTTGATGATAAGAATAAACAGGATGGCAAAATTTCTAGTGATGGTAAAATTTCTAATGAAGAAAATGACAAAATTTTTTTAGAAGAGCTAAAACCTTTAAGCGAAAATTTAAGCAAAACTTTATTAAACAAAACTTTATTAAACAAAACTTAAAACGAGAAAACTTTAAACGAGAAAACTTTAAACGAAAAGATGTCAGACAACAAAGCAATAAAAAAATAATTTGTTCAGTAAAATGTTTTTGTTGTATTCCAATGTTACCACAAAATTCAAATATTATATTTTAAAAATGGATAAAATTAAAGCTGATAATCAAAAAAGAATTGAACAATTAGAAGAGTTAATAAAACAAAGAAATATTATGAAAGAAAATCATCTTCAACATAGAATGATAAAAGCTGGTATTCAATCTGATATGTATGAAAAAATGCAGCAAACCGAGCAAGTAAAAACTGATTTTGAAAAAACTATGATACCATTTAAAACTCTTGAAAAAGAAAGTACAAATAATGATAAACAAATTGATATAACAGATCCAGAGCACAAAACTATATTAGATGACTATGGATTACTAGAATCAAACATTAATAAGAAATTACCAAAATCTATGCAATTTGAACATTCTATTTCATTTATAGATGGAAAAACAATACCTAGATTTTATCTCGGTCAAAAAGAAATATTTCCACAACCTTTTCGAGGTATAATTTTTTCACCAGATAAATCTCCTTTTAATTTAGATAGAAATTTTGTTAATCTTTTAAGAGGAGCAGATTTAAATAATTATGCTGTAGAAGATCTCATAAAATATAAAGCTATGTTAGACAGAGTTGGTGCAGTAAAATCTCTTAGACGTTATAAACAATTAGAAAATTTATTATCAACGGGAGTTAAAGTAGGGAAAGGTTTATCTGAAAAACAGAAAACAGAAACAACCATATTTTTACCAGATGATCCACAAGAATTACTAAATAGATTAAATATTTTAATATCTGCAATAAAAGAAGGACATAATTCTAGTTTCAATGAAATTCATGCTATATTGAAAAGACTGTTAGAAAAGAAGATTCTAAATGAAGAGGATTATAAAAGTATAACCGGACATCTCTGATGTCCTCCAGGGCTTCGCCCGTAGCTGAAATATGTTGTTTCTAATTTTTATCTATGATTTTTATCTACGATTTTTATCTATGATTTTTATCTACGATTTTTATCTATAATATTTATTCAAAATTTTAACTAAAAAATGTGTTCAGCAGATTTAGACAAAATTAATAATCATTTAGAAAATTTGACAGAGATTTTGGGTTCATCAAAATTTAGTACGACGTTAAAAATTATAACAACTACTTCATCACACACTTGTAATTTAGAACCCATTCTACATTTGGAACAAAATAAAAATTATCAAATTGCATTGACTAGTTTCTCTACATTTAACACTATTCAAAACGTTATCAAAGATGTGAATGATCAATTTAGATAAAGGCAAAACATGGAAAATATTAACTTTTCTTCCTGGTTCTTACGAAGTTGAAACAATATCAAATGAAATTAAGAGACATTTAGGTATACCATTTAAAGATAAGAAACAATTACATTTTGAAGTTGAACCGGCAGTTAATAAATTTTCTCTTACTTTAGACGAAAATCATCAAGTTGATTTTAATCATGATAGATCATTGTCAAAGCTATTAGGATTTAATAAACAAACCTATAGTCAAGGTTATCATTTAGGTGAGAAGATTCCAAAAATAACTGAAATAAATTCAATTGTTGTACATTGTGACATTATTGAAGGAGGATATATAAATGGTAAATTATCAAATTTAATATTCAGTTTTCCAGCTTTTACTGTACCCATTGGTTATAGATTAAATGTATTTCCACAAACATTAATATATTTTCCTATTACAAGAAAAACTATTAACAACATTAACATTAGAATCACTGATGAAAAAGGACAAGAAATAAATTTTGGAGGTGAAGAGATTATGATAGATCTTTTGGTTCGGGAGGTATAAACTCCTACGCGAAGCTAGAGAAGTTTAATTTTCTTCTTCTTTAGAAACAAAAAATAAAAAAAATAAAAATAAATTTTTTATTAAAAAATGAGTGAACTACCTCCATTAAATAAAAAAAATTAAATTTAATCATCATCCAAATTTATCTAATAAAGTTTTGTCAGTTATTTGTGGAAGATCAGGTTGTGGAAAAACGTATCTATTGTTTAAAATTTTGACGACTCCAAATTTTTTGGATTATAACAATCTTATAATTTATACAACAACGGCAGAACAACCCGTCTATCAATTTTTAAAATATGGATTTGAAAATAATCTTTAAAAAACAGCAATTGCTTCATTATTCAAAGAATATGAAAAATCTGAAGATGAAGAAGAAATAAGTTCGTGGTGTGAAGAAGCAGCAAAAAATAATCAGTTAGTAGAATCTAATAAAAATAACCAATATAAAGATACAATTAATAGATGATAGTGGTAATATGCAAGATCCTAGTAAACTAGATAAAACAATGAAACATTGTGTAATTTTTGATGATTGTGTTAATGATAGAAATCAGTCAGTTCAGAGAAATTATTTTACACGAGGTAGACATAATAACTGTAGTGTTTTTTATTTAACACAAAGTATGTATTCATTAGACGGAAGTGTTATTAGAAAGAATGCAAATATATTTATACTATTTGAAATAAATGCAAGAAACTTAAGTGATTTGTTAAGAGATTTATGTGTAAGAAATAAAGATGAATTTAAACAATCGTGTAACAATGCTTGGTCAAAAGATTATGGCTTCATTACAATTAATATTGATAAAAAAATTCATCAAAGAGTTATCGAAAATATTTTCGCGGAGTGATAAAAATATACAAATATAGTGTTATAATATTTTTTATTTTATGTATATATGAAATTTGTCTATCTTAGAAATTAGAAAATTAAAAAGGTTCAGTAGTTATTCCATCAGGTAAAATTTTTCTTTTATCATCAAATGGATCTAATGCTAATTTATGTTCTTCTTTTAAATACATGTTATGTTTTTTTGAATTAAGTCTATAATTACATGCTGTTTTTATTTCATTATTAAATAATGCATTTTTATAATCTTGAAATGTTATTTGATTAGCCACTGATGCCTTTGAAATTCCTTTTAATGTTTTATGTGTTTTAATATTATTAGTTGTATTATAACAGTAACATTTAGATTTTAAAAATATAGCTTCTGTTATGAAATCTTCATTTCCTTCTAATTCATCTTTTACTTTACATAAATCAGAAGGATGAATGATATCTTTTATTTTATCTATTTCTTCATCAAGTGTAGAATTATACGGTATTGTTAATTCTAAGAAAACAGAATCGGTATCTGTAAAGTGTAATTTATAGTTTTTGCCATAAGCAGGCGCTAAATAATCATATATAAATCTATACATAAATAGTTTAGCTAATTCTAATATAGTGAAACCAATAAAATTAAACTTATCATGTTTTACGCTAATTCGACGTAAATGTACAGCACAAAGTTCATCACTAAATCTAGTAGTTCTTTTATATGTAGGTTTCCTTGTTAAATTTTGAAACCTATCTTTATCATAAACTATTTCAATATTTTGTCTATTACGCACATTTTCTAAAGTCCTCCCATAAAATGCATTATTCATTAATTTGAAGAACACGTTTCCAAAATCATCTTTATTTCTTTTAGCTATTTTACGTTTTTCAATATTGAACTCTATATAATTTTTTAACCATCTAGATTTTTGATAACATAGTTTTCGATGTATTTTGGTGAGAATCATTCCATGATCTAAATACCAATCTAGCATTCTTCCTTCAACAACATACTTTCCTTTATTGCTTTGTGTTAACATAAGTTTTTTTGTTGGTCTGTATTTCTTAGGAATTAAAGATTTTTGATAATCTGAAAAATCTTCTATATTAGGAATTTTGTTTTCGGGACAGAAAGGAAAATATTTTGTTTTATCTTTTATTTCATCAGGGTATACTAAATCAACTTCATATATATAACCATGATTATAATTTCCATCATATGTTTTTTGATAATCTAGAATATTACACCATGACATTTCACCTGTTGGTAATTCTTGTATCATGCAAGAAGAATATAAGCTATTAAAATCATAATATAACAAATAGTTTTCTCTCATGAATTCATCAATTGCTTTTTCACGTTCTACTCCTTCTCGTTTCGTTCGAAAAATTTCTAATATTTTTTCTTTTTCTTCTGGAGATAAAGGTTTCATTATTCCATATTCTTGTGGATTTACTTTCTTATTATAACATTTAACATATCTATTACCTAAAACTGATGAAACTCCACCTCTAATTCCAGATTCAAAAAATAATAATTTATCATATGTATTTTCTTTATAATGTTTAAGTTTAACACCAGTATGTTTTAATCCTGCTAGCCATGTTAAACCTGGTGTAGAATAACAATAACATGGATCTATTCCGTAATATTCTAAACACATGTCACGAAAGTTTTCGAAAAGATCAGCTAGTATTAATACATCCATCTGTAGATATTTCATTGTATAATCATACATTGTTTTACAATTTAACTCTCTCCAATTCTTTTCAGCTTCTGCATAGTCTTCGTCAGATAATTTTGATTGTTTTAATGTTGATTTAAATTCATTTATTGGAGGAAGTTGTTTTTCTTCCATAATTTTATTCACAGAATTAAAATCAGTCTTCGACTGTGAACCACAGGTTTTATCTCCAGTTATGTACTCATACGGAAATATGCCTTTTAAAGGTTTTAAATTATATTTATTTAATATTTTACATTGTTCAGATTTCAAAGTTTTTCCCATAACATCTAATGAATAAGGAGTAAAAAATCTAAATGCATCTAAAATTCTAATACAACCTAATTGCATTGAAAAATATTCTTCTTCTGTTTTACATAGTACATTTATTTGTTGTTGTTGTAATTTTTCAGATGAAAATAAATCTTTCATTACTAGATGGAAATCATATTTAGAACCATTATAGAAATATAAAGGAACAAAGTTATATTTAAATTTATTAGCATTAAGATTACAAGAATTATGTGCTGCACCTCTATATAATCCATTTAGATGATCATGATCTTTTACCTTGACGGCAGAGCCGTCGCTTCGCCTATCAAGATATCTACCTTTGCCATTTTTATAATTTTTTGTAAATTCTCTTCCACAGTAATAACATTTTGTTTCATTAATAAAATTTAATTTTTCTTTTTCTGTTAATGGCATCATCGGTATATTTGTTTCAAGCAATTGTGAAAAACGTCCTTGTAATTCTTCTACTTTCTTTGTAAACATTTCTGAACTATCTTCACAATAGTATTGAAAATATTCTGATTTAAATAATTCAGGATAATTTGAATGAATGTACATTCCCCAACATAATGGTTTTTGTTCAAATAAATATTTTTCTTTACTTTGTTCAGCTGAACTTTTTCCAGGTGCACTTTTTTCAGAATTATAATTTTCAGAATTATAATTTTCAGAATCGGGTGAAGCCCTGGAACTTTCCGTTCGATTTTGTGTCATATTAACATTATATGCTTCAAAATCACAATAAATAGTAAAGGGTACTTTATTTTTAAAATACCATTTATTATATTCTAAATAATCATCTTTAGGAAAAGTATTTTGAACTGCTTCGTTTTGTTGACAATTCTCCAAATGTCTATTCATTTCTTCTAAAGTTCTAAAACTTGTCATACATTGAAGACAAGGAAAATTTTTATTATCTGAAGTTTTTGTAAATATAGAAACATCTTTACACAATATAAAATGACCCTGATAATATAATATATTCGCTTGTGCTGGTTGTTTTGTCTGTTCTAGTTTTTCAAATTCATCTTTATATATTTCATGTGTTTCATTAATTTCTTTTGTAATATTAAATGTATTTTGATGATAATTTTGATTTAATATTTGTAGCTGATAAATATATTCTTTATCATATTGTTCTTTATATTGTTGTAGACATTTTTTTAAACATTCATTTAATCGGAGCGAAGCTCCTCTGGCTTTAGCCGATTCTTTATTTTCTTCATTATTTAATTCTTTATTATTTAATTTTTTATTATTTTCTTCATTTAATTTTTGAATTGTTTCTATCTTATTTTGATATTTATGGTGATATTCTTGTAGTAATATTTGTGTTTGTTGTTGATAATCTGTTTTACATTTTTGTAAACTTTTATTTAAATTTTCTAATTTTTGTTGATATTCTGAAGATAAAGATGAATATTTGTAATTATAATCATCAGTACGTCCTTTATAATTATTGTGATTAATCATTATTGGTGATAGTGTTTTAACAAGTTCAAATTTTTCAGTACATATTATTTTTCCTTGGTAAAAAATATTATGATGCATGTAATTTCCTCTATCATTATATACTATTTCTGATTGGCATAAATTTTTATTATTCAAATAAAATTTTTTTGAATCTGAGTAAAGTGGAATAATTTTACCAATAGAAACATAATTCACATTTACTTCAAAAACATTTACTTCTATTAAATTTTTATTCTTTTTATGAAACTTTTTTAACCTATTATAATCATATGGAAATTCATCTAAGCCATCAGAGAGATCAAATTCATTTATGTATTCTTCTTTATTGTAATGACTTAGTCTTTCTTTATGATATTCTGCAGGATGTAAATGTGCTATAATACTCCACAGAAAACAATAATCATCTTCATTTTTTATGTTGATTATTTGTGGTGAACTGAAAGGTAAAGGAACATAACTACCACCAGTATTATTTTTATATTTATCAATTACTATTTTCTTAGATAGTATTTTAACAAATCTCCAACCAGATTCACGTAACTGGGCTTCAATTATACAATTTTCTAATTTAAGTATCATCGATTCAAATATGGGTTGTATATCATTTACATTATGAATTTCTTGTGAATTTGTAAAATGTCCTTGTATTATTTCTTCAGGAATTCCATCAGGTCCATTTTTTGTATAAAGTACTTCTACATTCATATAACATTTGAAAGATTTCTTAAATATATTATAAAAGTTTGTTAATACATTCTAAAAAGTTTCATCGGTTTCATTATGTTCAAACGATTCATTAAGTAAATATTTTATATCTGTTACGGCTTCATCAAATTCATCTATTTCGTTAAATTCATCAGTATCGCTAAATAAATATCTTCCATCTGGTACGGGCGAAGCCCTAGAACCTTCGGTTTGTATGGTCTCATCTTCACTATTAAAAACTTTTTTATATTCCGAATGTGAATAATCATCAAACATTTTTTTAACTTTTATATCAGTAGGCAATGTTTCTAGATAGTTTTTATAACTATTTAATTTTAATATATTTCCTTCATCAACTCGTTCTACATTTTGTAAATGCAATTTACTATTTAAATGAGATTGATAACTTCTTTTTGTTTGCAACTTTTTTTTACATAAGACACAATAAAACTTGGTATTTTCCATTTTTTTTATTTTTTTAGAGAAAATTTAAGAAAAAAATTTGTGTTTTAATTTTAGATATAAACATTCTAATATCAAGGACTTGAGTGTTATTTTATATTATTATATATTTCACGTTCTTTAGTTATTTTTTTCTTTATCACATTAAGTTTTATCATATTAAGTTTTATCATATTAAGTTTTATCTTATTAAGTTTCATCATATAATGTTTTATCAAAAGATAATTTAAATTTTTTTTCACTAACTATTGATTCATCATCATCATCATAAATTGTTTCTTCATCATCATCATAAATTGTTTCTTCATCATCATAAATTACACTTTTTAGTATAGGATGCCCTTCCATGATAGGATACCATTCTCTTATTGGAATATCTAATTCTAAATTACATCTTTTATCTGATAATAATATAATAGAGAAAAATATTGGTCTTTGATCTCTTTTGGAAAATTTAATAACACCACCATAATCTGAATCACTTTTAGTTTTTGTTAAAGATGATAAAATTTTAAATTGATTAGATGTAAATCCTAATTTAAATTTTGTAGACCCGACACATAGTTGTCTAACAGTATCTTCAACTATACCATCATTATTATTTTCAATTGTAAGAAAATGAAATTTAGATAAATTTTTATAATTACTAATATTTTTATAATCTTTTTTACCATTTACACCTTTTTCAGATGTTACAGAATCATCATTATTATCATAAGATTCTTTAAGATCGGGCAAAGCCCTAGAACCTTCAGTTCGTTTATTATGAATATGATTATGGTCATTGTTAATAGTATAAGGTGTAGTCCACATATAAATTTTCTCTTGTTGAGCTAAACCATTTATATAAGATTTTGATAAATTAATATTTAAGTTGGAATATAATCCTATGTACGTATCATCATCATATCTTTGCGGCATTTCTAATGTTTCTTGTTTATAAATTGTGTCTCTATAATAAACTTGACATAATAATTCTTCATTATGTTTTTTACTCTCTATGTGAATGTTATATTGATTTTGATCGTCAACAAATAATCTAATTTTTTCTTTCGAAAAAGATTTTAATTTTTTAACTAATTCTTTAATATTGATATAATTAATAATTTTATTTTCTATCCACTCAGTATTACTAATCGGTAACACTGCTCTAATAAATCCATAAACATTATTATGACCTATTATAACCATATTTTCTTTATTTAATTCAACATAAGCTACATCATTATATTTACTTACAATCTCCATAAATTTAATAAATGGATCCCCCGGAAATAAGCAATAATTAGTTTCTATAGAAGGTAAACCTTTAGTCTGTTCTCTAAATATTTCGGCTTGTAATTGAAATAAAATATTAACATCTATACATGGATTATTATTATTATTATTATCGAAACATTTATTTTCAAATCCCGTTGATCTCGTCGAATAAGAAGAACAGGATGATGCGGGCGAATATAATTTTTTTAAATTTGGATTTTCCATTTTTTTATTTTTATTAGAAAAAATTTTATTTTTTATTTTTATTAGAAAAAATTTTATTTTTTTATTGTTAAAAAATGATGTTACCAAATGTTGGTGGAGGTGCATATATCCCGAATAATCGTGAATTAGAAATAGAGATAGAAAATTATATTATGAAAACTGGAGACGTTTTATCTGGTCCATTGCATCTTTCTATTCTTCCACAACAAAATACAGAGTTAACAAATAAACAATATGTTGATACACAAATCAATGATTTAAAGGAAAAATATATAAACGATGTTTTGGTTCCACTGATGAATGAATTAAAGTTGCTAAAACTTAATGACAAATCAGTAAACGAAAAATTATTAAAACTTGATAAAAAGGATAGAGAGCTAGAAGCAGATATAGCAAAACTTTTTAAAAAGATTTCAGAACAATCAAAAATTTTAATATTACTTTCTATAAAGTTAAAATCTGCTGTAATTAAAAATAAACATCAGATCAAAATGTTAGAAGAACAATTAGAAGATGAAATAGAAAAACTTCCTGAAAGAATTAAAAAAAATTTAAAGCAGTTACAAACTACATTCCAAAAAAGTGTTGATGAATTAAGTTCTAAAATTACTCAACAAATGAAAAAGATGAATAGAATAATAAATGAAGTAAACTCACTTAATGAAAAAGTTGATAAAATGAAAAATCTTAAAATCAATTTAGAAAATGAATTAAAGAAAAATTTACAAGAAAACTCTAAAGAAAATAAAGAACAGTTAGATTCTGTTAAAAGACAATTAGATGTTCTTAAAATTAAGTTAAATGCACTTAAAACGGCGTTGAAGATTAATCAGCAGAAAATGCAAGTTAATAGAAAAGAAATTAAAGTACATCACACGCTGCTTGACGCAATAGATAAAGTGCAACAGGCAATTAATAAAGTTATCTCGAAGTTGTTGTCCATTCACAAACGTAAATCTTAGCGTAAATATTAACGTAAATATTTTTTCCCAAAAGTCAAATTTAATCCTAAAAAATGCCTATAATTTATAAACACAATCTTAAACAATTTGCTTCAAATCAAAAAATTGCTCATGAACCACGTATGAATCCGGTTTACCATTATGATAATAGAGAAACCGTTCAAAAAGAAGGGGATGGCATCTTTTCTGGTATTGGTAGTATCGTTAACTTAATTAAAAATAATAAAGATTTGATTACATCTGCTGCAAAAGGAGCAGCTGCTATAGGTAGTACAGCTAGTGCAATATCAAATGCTGTTAAATCACAAAACGAATTAAAACAACTAGAAGCTATTCGTAAACTTAGGAATGATTCTGAAGAACTAAAAAATTTAAAAAAACTTTCAGAGGAAACAAAAAACAAAATTGCTAACATAGCTGTGGGGGATGAAACCTTGAGGAGCGGAGCTCCGTCTAATAGTAAACATAATGAAATAAAAATAATAAAAAAACAATTGAAGAAATAAGAGGTAATGGCGTGAGCAGCGGAGCTGGTCTAGCAAAATTCTAAAATCATATTTTAGTAAAAATTTTTTTTTCTGTCTGTGAGAAAAACAAAAAGTCAAATTATTTTTTATAAAAATGTCTTCGCTTATCGAAAATAAATTTAGATTAGAGGATCCTCCGTTCGTCAGTTATAATCAAAAAAAGAATGACTATATAAGAATTGCTATGAATCCCGGATCTTCCAGTAGAGTAAATACTGGAGGTGATTTAATTTTTGAAGTTAATAATCAGCAGAGTTATTTATATCTACCTGATTCATTTTTACACTGTGAATATTCTTTGTATAGTGATGCCAATTTTACAACACCATTACCAGAAACCGATAATATTGCACTAGAGAATAATTTCTTTCCAAGATTATTTACACAAATGCGTTTAGATGTTGCAACTCAAAATATAGAAACAATAAGTGATTCTCCAGGTGTAATTGATACAATGCTTAGATTTGTAACAATTGGTGAAAATAATAAAAAGTATGAAATCGAAGGTTGGTTTCCTGATACTAATGATGGTATAATTATTGATGATTTAACTCACGCCGGAACAGATGCCGCAGGAATTGCGAAAGATGTAGAAAATATTGCAAAACATTTAAATAAAACAAACAATACTGCATATAAAGAAAGACGTGAATTTAACAAGAAAAGTAAACAAACAGTAAATTGGTCATTGTCTCCATTATTCGGATATTTAGATTATGATAAAATATCATATCAATTAAAATTTAAATTAATAATTCATCGTACAGCAAATAATGAATTAATCTTTTTTGGTAAGACTGGAAAAAAAGCATATTTAAAAATTGATAGACTTGAATGGTGGATTAAGCATATTACTCCTAGTTTAGAGATTGAAACAGCTATTGCAAAAAGATTAAATACTAACAAACCAGTTCCAGTTAATTTTCTAAAGCGTACTGCTAGTTCAGTAACTTTTTCAGAGCAAAGATTTAACTGGCATTTTACTAGAACTGCGAATACTCCAAGATATTTATTACTAACTTTTCAAAGAAATAATTCTCCAAGTTTTGATAAGAACAATAATATTTTTCATATTAATACAATTCGAAGTTTACAAGTTTCATTAAATCAAACTCGATATCCAATTGATCCATTAAGATTCGATGATACCAATAATCAATTTATGGAAGGACATGATTCTTATCGAAATCTTTGTATAGAATTTGGAGTTGAACCACAATTAACTCCTGGAGATTGGAGACATTTATATCCAATTTTCTGTTTCGATTTAAGTGCACAATCTGAAGATATTATTAAAAATGGTTGTGATGTAACAATTAATATTGAAAAGAAAGATTCCACAACTTCATTGATGGCTTATGGTTTATTGCTAGAAGATGTAAAATATTCTATTGAAATTCTTAATGGAAAGATGGTTAGGATCGGCTAAAGCCAGAGGAGCTTCGCTCCGATAGGTTAAAGCCCAAGACTTAGTCGATTAATTAATTTTTTTCATAACTAGAATAGATTAAAATTTTTGTTAACTTAAAAATTTTTTCATAACTAGAATAGATTAAAAAAATTTCTTAACTTAAAATTTTTTCATAACTAGAATAGATTTAAATTTTTGATAACTTAAAATTTTTTTATTAAAAATGTCGCAAGCGAAAAGTAATATTAATAATAAAACTGTTGAATTAAAATTACGTAATATTGTTGACAAAAATACCCCTAAAACTATTACTATTAATAAAAAAAAGTATTACATAAGTAAACCAATAATAGAGAATATTCAATTACAAGAAGAAAAGAATGGCGGGATTCTCCCATTAATTCCACTAATAATAGGTGGCATAGCAGCTGCAGGAAGTGTTGCAGGTGGGACAGCTGGTATTGTCCAAGCAGTAAATAAAAATAAATCAGAGAAGGCAGCATTAGAAGAACAAAAACGTCATAACAGAGAGTTAGAGAAAGTTGCTAGGGGAGAAGGAATAGTAGATAATTTTATTAGTAAATTAAAATTAGTTGATGAAGGAAAACGAGTTCTTAAAAATATTCTCCACAATGTTGATGATTTAATTGAAATTAAAGAAACTAAAGATGGTTCTGGAATATATCTAAGTCCTAGTATGATAAGGTAATAACCTCAGAACCTTTGGTTCTTTTCGGTAAAACTTTTATTTTATCTTTTAAAAGTTTTTTATCTTTAAAAATGGATTCCGCAAATTCCACAAATTCAGAAAATTTAATTAAATTAAAAATTGCTAATTTAGATTTATTAAATTATCTATTAAACAAAAATAAAAACTCAAACTGTCAGCATATTGGAGGTGACAAGAACAAAGTTCCACACCACTTCGGTGGTGATATACAAAAAACATTAGAAAACTTTCCTGCATTTATTTGGAGTAAATATTCGAAAGAAAAACATCTTCCTGGTCATTCATATACTGGGCCAGGAACTCGATTAGATATAAGACTAGATGAGAATAATAATCCGAAACCAGGTGAAGAACCAATAAATAGAGTAGATGCCGCAGCTTACAGGCATGATTTAGCTTATCGAAATCATGATCTAAGTTCTCGACATGCAGCTGATAAGAAGATGATTCAAGAATTAGATAGTATTCAAAATCCTACATTTAGAGAAAAAATTGAAAGAATGTTTGTTAAGAAAGCTTTACAAGCTAAAATATTATTCGGTCAGGGTTTAAATGAAACGACAGCTAAGCTGTCTGAGAGCAACGCTCGAACTAATAACTCTGAGAGCAACGCTCGAACCTACGCGTCTGAAATCCACAAGGAATATAGAAGACCTAAATATTTATTGAAAGTAAAAGTATTTAATAAAGATGATATTTGGAGTGCTGATCTTATTCATATGCCGAATGAAAAAGATTATAAATACGCATTGACCGTTATAGATTTATATACACGATACGCTTGGGTAAAACCTTTAAAAAATAAAAGTGGTCTATCAGTTAAATATGCGTTTGAAGAAATCTTTAAAGAAAGTAATAGAAAGCCAAAAAAATTGTTTGTTGATAAAGGGTCGGAATTTTATAACAGAAACGTTCAGCCACTATTTGAAATTGTTTATTCAACTGAAAACGCTGGGAAGGCCGTAGTGATAGAAAGATTTAATCGGACGTTAAAAAATAAATTATTCAAGAAATTTACTGAGCAAAGAAATCAGAAATGGTTGAAGATATTACCAGGAGTTGTAGAAGAGTACAATAATAAAGTTCATTCTGGTATTGAAGAAACTCCAAAGAATGCTTCTGACGACCCTGATTTGATAAGAAAAAAAATATTCGAGAATAATAATTCGAATGAGAGTAATCCGAATTTGCAGAAGCTTAAACCGAAATTTAAAATTGGAGATAGAGTTAGAATATTTAAATATAAGAATAAATTTGAAAAAGGCTTTGTTGGCTATTGGACTAAAGAAATATTTGAAGTTTGCAAAATAAATCAAAGTTATCCGTTTACTTATGAAATTAAAGATTTAGATAATGAGGATATCAGAGGCCGTTTTTATCAAAATGAATTACAGAAAACAGAGCTTTAACCTTTAGGTGGCGCTTTAGCTAGCTTCGCTTGAGTTATAGATTGTTTAACTCTAACATAATATCTAGAAATGGTACTCCTTTTTGTAATTTGTACAAAACGTATAAACATAATTGTCCACAATAGGTAGTGCCTGGTGTTTGAATTTGAAACGTATTGTATGTTCCCGTTCCAAGTAATTCTTTTACTTCATTTGTAGGGGGCAAACCGTATGAATCAAAATAATAGTTCTCAGCCTCCGGGCGGTCAAAATAATAGTTCTGCTGATGATTTTTAACGCCTGCTGACCAATGTACGCCGTTTTGGTCTGAAGTGTGAAGATTCGTTATGAAATTTACAGTTATTGATGGAACTTTGTTCCGGGAACTGAAGGTTCCTGTTGGCCTATTTTTTAGGAATTGTAATTCATCCCTCATCAATATGTGAAAATTCTTTATTCCTAATCGATTAGCAATCTTATTTAAATCGAAATTCGTTGTTGTCTGTGTTCCATATAATTTCAAAAACTCATTTATGTTGCTCATTTTATAATAAAAAAATTTCTTAAGGGACCCCTAGAAGTCAGGGGGGGTATTGATTTAAAACTGGTCTCTAATGATGTCTTTCCTTACTACTTAGTCAGAAGGGGGTATTGATTTAAAACTGTTCTCTAATGATGTCTTTCCTTACTACTTATTCGATTTTGAAATGATTTAATTTAATCTAAATGAAAACGTTACATTGTTCCATTTTATTTTTATGAACTCTCATTAAGAGGTTATTGTTTGTTTTATCTGTATTAAGACAATAGCAACATCTGTTTCCACATTTCTCAAACCGCATGATTGTTTAGGGATCATACGGGTTGTGCATTCATCAATGACGTTAATAGCATAAAAGCATTTTATTAATTCATTCTCTGCTTTGAGGGAATATTCTGTTGTTATAGCAATCATTCAATACAATATCGCAGTATCGATAGTCGAGACCAATTGTCGAGCCAAAACCGCAACCATTCCGGTTTTGGTCGCCAGTTTGGATTTGGATCTGGCCGATGAAATGATTTACAATGCAGTGCAATTTCCTCATTGTCATTCAAGTACATTTAATCATACGCGTCGTCATACCCGTATGTTGTCAAGCAAACTTCATACACTTACAATGCCGCTTTGCTTAGATCACCATTCATAAATTTCATTTACTATTTAAACACACACAATTCATAAAACGTGACGCATTACAATCTTAGTTTAAATCTTATCATCACAATGGTTGGATCTACTGAAAGATCTGTTCGATTGAAGACAAAGCGGAGAAGAATTCTGAAGTTATCAAGGTAATCATACATCTGCAAGCACAAAGTAAAAATATTCTTACACTTGGATATGAGAAGAATTTTTGAATACATCGGAGACCCGCACATCAATTATAGGTCATGATTTAAGAGAGAGAAAAATTGTAATTCTCAAATTTGAGATTCTTAACTTTTATGATTTTCGGTGTCCTGCAACGGTCATGATTTAAGCGAGAAAATTTTAATTCTCAAATTTGAGATTCTCAACTTTTATAATTTTTTTCAGTGTCCTAGAACGGTCATGATTTTGGCGGCGGGTGAAAATTGTAATTCTCAAATTTAAGATTCTTAACTTTTATGATTTTCGGTGTCCTAGAACGGTCATGATTTAAGCAATGAAAATTGTTATTCTCAAATTTGAGATTTTGAAAAATTTGAAAAATTGGGTATTTTTAAAAACGTCCAAATTTGTGAATTTAGGTCTTCATAACCTGAAAAAGGGTTCAAATTCATGAATTTATGTCGTTTTTAAAAAGTACCATTTTTGAAAAATGGTACTTTTTGAATGGACTAAATTCATGTATTTAGGTCTTAAAAACCTGAAAAAGGGTTCAAATTCATGAATTTATGTCGTTTTTAAAGATACTATTTTTTCTGATTTTATGGTGTCCTGGAACGGTCTAAATTCATGTATTTAGGTCTTAAAAACCTGAAAAAGGGTCTAAATTCATGAATTTATGTCGTTTATAAAGATACCAATTTTTTGAATTTTATGGTGCCCTGGAACGGTCTTTTGCCCATTACTAACTTTATTATAACCATGACAGGGAGTCAGAAAGTCTCAATCATGAGTAAGCCCAAGCTGTCGACCATCTTCAGAAATGCATCTTTGTAATCAGGAAGAGTACAACATTTTGATTGCAATAAAAGGGATGTCGTAAGTTTTAAGCTACCTGGGATAAAATGCGTCAAGTAGCTAGTTTATGCAATCTTGCCGTGCATGCGTGAATGCCTCCTGAATCCGATCTGCTAAATCGGCTGATCCTCGAATAGGTCCAAGTTCATATCGGAACACTCTATCTATTAAAAGTCCCCGTTCAAAAGGACACACTGTGGAGAGTCCTGTTGGCCACAGTTTTTTAATTGTCCGTCTTGTCACATTCACTTGCCCTTGGACAAAGTATGTTTTTTAACAATGTGTATTAGTAGTAAGGAAGTGACAAACACCAGATAGCGCAAGATGGCCGCCATCGCTGACGTCCCCCCCCCTCTGGAACGGCAGAGTGTCGTGGTCGGCCGCCGTGGTGCTTCGGGTCTCAGTCCCCCCCCCCTCTGGAACGATAGAGTGTCGTGGTGGACTTGGGCGACCGCCAGGATTAGTCTTGAGGCTATAGTGTGTGATGTTTTTGGTGCAATCTGCTGAATGTTGGGTTGTAAAATGGGTTGTTTCGAGTGGAAGGAGTGGTCGGATGAGAAAACGGAGGTCGGATTCGTGTTCAGCGTGAAATTCTGCATCGGTAGGGTGAGTTTCAAGGCAATCGGTGAGAAAAAATTTTCAACATTTTTCGAAAAACGACAGAGTTAGAATTTGGGACGTTTTGGTGTGTAGCGCCCAAACGAAGCATCGGATGAGAAAACGGAGGCCGGATTCGGATTCAGCGTGAAATTCTGCATCGCTATGGTGAGTTTCAAGTCAATCGGAGAGAAAAAATTTTCAGCTGACGCCCCCCCCCCTCTGGACAGCTTGCTTCGATTTTGGCTTCTAGTGGACGGATTTTGTCGTGCGATAGCTCGTTTGAAAGCTAAGAGTGAGACAAATTCAGTGAAAGAATCGGCTTGTTCTTATCTGTCTTCGTTTAGATGTGAGACGCCATTTAAGATTTTGGGACTTTGGCGAAAAACGACAGAGTTAGAATTTGGGACGTTTTGGGCTGTAGCTTCAAAACGAAGCATCGGATTGGAAAACGGATTTCAGATTTGGAATCAGCGTGAAATTCTCTATCTGTATGGTGAGTTTCAAGTCAATCGGAGAGAAAAAATTTTCAACATTTTTCGAAAAAACGACAGAGTTAGAATTTGGGACGTTTTGGTGTGTAGCGCCCAAACGAAGCATCGGATGAGAAAACGGAGGCCGGATTCGGATTCAGCGTGAAATTCTGCATCGCTATGGTGAGTTTCAAGTCAATCGGAGAGAAAAAATTTTCGGCTGACGTCCCCCCCTCTGGACAGCTTGCTTCGATTTTGGCTTCTAGTGGACGGATTTTGTCGTGCGATAGCTCGTTTGAAAGCTAAGAGTGAGACAAATTCAGTGAAAGAATCGGCTTGTTCCTATCTGTCTTCGTTTAGATGTGAGACGCCATTTAAGATTTTGGGACATTGGCGAAAAACGACAGAGTTAGAATTTGGGACGTTTTGGGCTGTAGCTTCAAAACGAAGCACCGGATGGGAAAACGGATTTCAGATTTGGAATCAGCATGAAATTCTTTATCTGTATGGTAAGTTTCATGTCAATCGGAGAGTTTCAAGTCAATCGGCGAGAAAAATGTTCAACATTTTTCGGAAAAACGACAGAGTTAGAATTTTTGCGATGGCTGCCTACTGTAGAGCCAAAACGAAGCATCGGATGGGAAAACGGAGGGCAGATTCGGATTCAGCGTCAAATTCTACATGGAATTGGTGCATTTCCAGCTCAATCGGAGCACTAGAACCGGAGATAGACGGGTTTTTTAGTGTTTGGATGATGGGTGTTACGTCATCAGCTGATCGCCACACACTATATAAGCTGGGAACCGAGAGAGACTTGTCATTAAGACGAGAGATTGTCAACGGTAAGTCGTCTCTCTGAGGTCCGATGATAGCTTCGGACATTCCAAATCCCGAGTTTCTGTAAGAAACCGACTTAGAAAATTTCATTGCTGATATCAGCTAAGGCGTCAGACTTAGAGGTTAGCCAGGAGATGGCCTTCGTCTCCAGGCCATAAAAGACTCCAAAACTTTAAAGGCTTGTAACTTTGCTTCCACAAGTCCGTTTGACTTGATTCAAAAAAGGCTCCCTCGCTATTGACCTGCCCTAAGTGATAGACGCATTATAAAATTTCATAAGTAGTGCTGAAAAATTGAAAAATTTAAATTCGCTATTTTTGGCAATTTTCGGGGTTTTCAAACCTTCTGAATTCAACTAAGACATTTATAAAGTTGTCAGAGGCGAGCTTCGGCTCGAGACTTGCTTCCTGATGTAAATAACTCCACCGGTTTTCATGTCAAAATCGGGGTCCGAATACCAACACAGTGATATGACGCACGCTCTGTCCGCGGGAGGTTGGATTTGAGGGCCGAGGCCTTGGAGTCGGGATAAGATCCCCTCTGAGTAATGCCTGTAACGGATTCATCAGCCTAGCTTGTCTATCCTCAAGTATTGAATGACATATTAGTTGTATTTTTAAAATGATTGTCAATGTTACTTGTCAGTAATTCCATTTTATCTTTCCTTCTACAGAATATGGGAGGCAACTCAAAATTTCTGTTTAAAAAATGCTCTTGTGGTGAAGTGAAGAGAGGTGGTGAGTTTAAACGCCACTTGAATAAATATAAGAATACGCCTCACATTCATGTTGAGAAAGGTGTTGTTTCCGGCTGTACACATTGCCAAAAGTTTTTAAGAGGCAAGCAGCACGAAAAATTTTATGAGAGGCATCAGAACTGTCCAGTTGTGAAGTTCGCAAATTATACAACTTCGGACATAGGCAAAATCATAGCCCCCTATTTTGAATTGGTCGATTTGGATCAAGAACTGCAGAATGCAATTGCAGATATCATAAATCCTCCTGTTCCGACTACAGGAAATAAAGAATTGCAGAATGCAATAATAGCCGATCCTCCTGTTCCGACTACAGGAAATGAAGAATTACAGAATGTAATAACAGCCGATCCTGCTGTTCCGACTACAGGAAATGATCTAAGCAGTGATTCAGACACCTCAGACGAGTCCGACTCTGAGGAGGTTGTAGTGCCCGTTAAAGGAATAGCGAAGCCAATCAGCCAATCTTCCCCGAAAAAATTGAAGGGGATTAAAGCCCAAACTTTAGCCTGGAATAAGGACGATCAGGCTGCCAAAGTTAGCCAGGAGTTTGCGCTCAATAAATTGAAAGATGAGCTGAGTCGCTTTAGAAACGAATGCGAGACTTTGAGAGGTGAAAATTTTAACCTGAAAGCTCAAGTCCAGGAAATCAAGAACCTCAAAACGCAGGTCATAAATTTGGAGGCTTTTCGGGATAGGGCACTGCAAAGTGAAAAGCGAGTTGAAGAGCAGGCAGCAAATATTAAAAATTTAAAATCACAAGAAGGGGTGCTTAAGCTCAAGATTGAGCAACTAAAAATGAAAATGGCTGAGAACGAGCAGCACAAGGAGAGCAGAACAACACTCCACCTACCAATTATCAACAGCAGGATTGTTGATGACATTCTGCTGCAAAGTGAGGATGTCGACAGCACGTTCGAATGCTACGAGGGAGCAATGGCGGAGATGCGCTGTATCCATGTCTCCATCAAGCATGATGGCAACATCAAAGAATTGCGCCACCGGAAGCGAAAACTGCCGGCCAAGTACTTGCCTGAGCCACCACCATCGAAGGGGTCACGAACCGGCTAAATTTCTCTTATGGTAAGTTAATATCATCTCTATCACTTGAATATATTTTCATCTATTTTTCCTTCTATTTTCAGATACGACGAGAACGAACCATCGGCTCTCTTAAGGGCCACCATGGGGCAAGACATGATAGAACCTCCTCGCGGTTTGCCCTGGGCAGTCTTCGGACTGGCGAATACTATCATTAAGTTGAATCTGCTATCAGTCAACTTGAACGTTGCAAATGAAGTTCGGTGTAATACTTCCTTTCGACGGGCGTTCCTGTAAAGGGCGGCGGTGAAACCCGTAGCTATGTATACCGCAAGGGACATTCGGCAATGGTCAATCTTGTTAAACCTCTCTGCGTCATGTTTGCAAGTGATTGCCTCTGTCTCAACGTAGTATGCATTCGCGCCAGGGCGACATTTAGCCAACTGTCGAAGGTTGCCTAAAACTTTCCATTGCATACGTTATGAGAGCCATGAGTTCTACCTGTCTCTATCAATGAGACGAATTGATGAATGGAATGAAATGGGAGGACACTCACGCGCCACACGCAACATAACACACTTCTCTCTTCCGTAGTCTAACAAGCTCTTTACACATGGATCGCAGTCGATTGCTATCCCAGAATCATGTAAGCTATCTTAATTTTATTTAACAATATTTCATCTACCATCATCAGCCATATGAAGTGTCATAAGATTTACAAGTTAGACTAAGCGTGCTACTATTTCCAAATGAAAAAGTATACATGGTTAAATTATTCACTAAAACCCCATTCAAGTAAGTCAGTATGAAAGCAAAGATAATACGAAATAAACATTTATTATGGCATGTATTTCAAAAGGTCTTCATCGTCAATATCGTCTCAGAGTCTGACTTCACATAGATAACAAAAACAGTTCAGTTGCTTTAATCGTTCTTCCACTGCGAGCCTCACTTTATCAATATACTCCCACTCTGCCATAGTTCGTGGCTGGGAGTTAGGGGTGTACCACTCCCATAATTGGTGGAGGAATTTCGTGCTGGTGATCTCCATCACATCGTCAGTATCGTACTGGAGATACTTCCACCTCACGCCTGTTAAGTCGGGACACTCCTTCTCACATACACTCTCCTCTTCCTCATCCGCTGGTAATGATAACTTTCGTATATTGTCCAGTCGGTACACCTTCTCCACCTTCGCCTTTCTTGGAGCGTTTGGTGTAACGAGCGCCTTTGGTGTTGAGCATGGAGAAGAGAATTTTGTGTTTGGTGTTGTCGGAGGGCTTGTCATGTTGACTGTGAATAATGACTTTGAAATGTTTTCTAATTCTTAAGTATCAACAAGCAACCAATCAGAATGAACAGCCAATGAATGATGAATATGAAAGTATATATGCAAAGTGACATTCGTATCATTTCACTCTGTCTTTGAGACGTATAAGTGAAGTGTTCTCTGGCGAATTCTATATTTGAGGCGTACAAGTGAATTCCAAATTTGAGTGAAGTCTCTATCTTGTTGAAGTATCAAGCTTAAACATAATTTCGTTCAAATGGTAGGTTGAAAATTTCTTCACTCATCTCCCTCAAACGTGTGGCTAATAGCATCTTCCTCAATTTCAGGCATCAACTTCATCACCAACACCCTCCCTTCTCGAGGAAAGTTTAGAGTTGTTGAGTCAAGGTAGGTTGTAACAATACACTGAGACTTGAACAGAGATGAAAGAATGATTTCTCTTTCAGGTGATACCAGTTCCATCTCGTGCGAGTCCATATCAACATTGTCGCGGGAATGCGACGATCGGCAATGTGCTGACTGTGGACACATCTTCACGAGGAAATGGGATCTCACCCGACACATCAAGCGAGGTGTTTGTCGACCTAAGCCGGCATCAATCTCCGAAGGTAGGGATGATTCTGTTAACGTCGTCTCCTTTTCTTGCGACTTGTGCGCTCAGTCTTTCGAGACACGTTTTGAACTATCTTCGCACAGACTTCAACATACACACACGAACGATACCTACACCAACGGTACCTCCTCTATCCGACTCACTGAAGTGTCCATAATTAATTTAGTGAGGAACTACCAGATAGACTCCTCAGAAACCATTGCTAACTTTGAGGAATGGTTTCATCAAAATTCATCATTGATAGGAGTGCTCTTCAACAATTTAGACAATTTTAGGATGAAGGCGCTCATCTATCTCAAAATAAAATATGTAAAAATCGACCACCATACTGGACAAATAATAGAGAGGTTGGAGTTTCACATACCCTCCTCTCCTGCAACCGAAGTTGTAGACTGTGAGTCTTGGATAAATTTTCATATCCAAGGATTAAAATTAAATATTGATAAATTTAACGAGCTCGATAGCGGTCTCATTTTTGACGGCATTGAGTCCGCCTTATTTAAAATCAGTTTATTAGGAAATCATAGTGGTCGAGGCTCCTTTAAACTTCCAAAAAATTTAAAAAACAAAACAGCAGTCATCAATGTCGATTGCGAATCGCAATGTTTTAAATATGCTGTCCTCTCCATTCTCCACTATAATGACATCAATGTGAATCGAAATCGCACATATAGCTATAGGCAGTGGGAGAATGAATTAAACTTCGATGACTGTAATAGTGACGATATGAAAATTAAAGATATAGAAAAATTTGAAAAATTGAACAACATTAAAATAGTTCTCCATGTTTGGGAAAAAGGATTGAAGGGTGTGCGCTACAACTCGCGTTCGAGTTGCTATGAACGTACAGTAAACCTGTTATTAGTAAAACAGGATGATAGTGAGGAATGGCACTACTGCGGTATTCCCAAAATCTCTCGCTTATACCACCACTTAGAAAACTCTAGTAGAGAGTTATATTACTGCGACAGATGTATTCGCCACTTTAGGAGGAAAACTAAATTTGAAACTCATTATGAGTGGTGTAAGCGAGGTAAACTGCAAATGGAACGCATGCCCAAAGATAAGGAGTTTTCATATAGAGAGAATGGCGATGAACTAAGTCCTCTTCGTGTCATCTATGCTGACATCGAATGCTATATCGATGATAACATCCATCGACCAGCAGCCATTTCCTGCTATGAAGTATGGCATGATCACTTTAGGAGTAGGCAAAATAAAATGCGCGTCTGGCAAGGTGAGGATTGTATTTACCAATTCCTACAATTCCTCGAACAGGCTGTAAAATTTCAACAAAAGTATGATGGTGAACTCTATTGCAGATCATTGCATATGACAGCAGATGATCAAGCAAATTTGATAGTTGCAACGTTTGCCCCAAATGTAGGAAAACATTTGACGATGATAAGATTAAGAAAGTGCGCGACCATGATCACATCACTGGTAAATTTAGAAACGCACTCTGTTCAAAATGTAATTTTTCGCTGAGGATGAAGCGGCGTACATTACCCGTCATTTTCCATAATTTCAAGGGCTACGACAGCCATATGATAATAAAAGGAGGTTTAGGTCAAATGAAAGAGTGGAAGCTTGATGTAATAGCACAAACGAGAGAGAAGTTTATGGCCATGACAGCAAAAGTGCCTGTCGATAAAACTAAAGAAAATAAGACGGTCTATTTTGATATAAAATTTTTAGATTCCTACCAATTTATGACTGCATCACTGGCCTCTCTCGTGCAAAATCTAAAGTCTCTTCCACTAACACAAAATCTTAAGAAACAATATCCAAATCTAACCGATGAAGTCATCACACGGAAAGGAGTCTTTCCATATGCATATTTTGATGCAATTAGTAAACTCGGCGAGACTTCTCTTCCGCCCATAGATAAATTTAAAAATGATTTGACCGGCGCAGAATGTAAGACCGAAGATTATGATCATGCACAAGATGCATGGATAAAATTTGACTGCCATACATTTGGTGAATATATGATTGCCTACCTTAAGTTAGATGTATTTTTGCTGGCTGATGTATTTCAGGAGTTTCGACGAGTGGCATTAGAAGAAGATAAGTTAGATCCCGTCCACTTTGTCAGTCTGCCAGCCATGTCATTTAAGTCTGCTTTTAAAATGACTGGTGAGACCATTCATCTCTTACAAGATCCAGAGATGTATAATTTATTTGAGCGAGGAATTCGCGGTGGTCTCACATTTGTAAAGAAACATCGGTTTAAAATCAAAAATAGTAGGCAATGACCAGACTCATCTGAAGTATTATGACCAAAATAATTTGTATGGTAGTTCATTATCCAAACCGCTACCTCACTCTGAGTTTAGCTGGTTAGATGATAGTGATATTCAACATTTCTCCAACCCTTCTAACATACTAGCAATTCCAGATGAAGTTGATTGGGGATATTATTTTGAGATAGATCTAATCTATCCAAATAATATTAAACATAAAACCATAGATTTTCCACTCGCACCCGAATCAGGTGAAGTGAGTAAAGATATGTTTTCCGACTTTATGAAACAATTTCATAAAGATTTAGAATCATGTGGACAACCCGACTATAAGCCTTGTCGCAAACTTTTACTCACCCAGTATGATAAAGAAAACTATCTAGTCCACTTTAGCATCTTAAAATTTTATTTAGAAATGGGTATGATTTTAAAAAGAGTTCACCGCATTATTAAATTTAGACAGAAAGCCTTCCTCAAGCCATATATTGATAGCAACAGCCAGAAACGTGCACTAGCCCAAAATAACTTTGAAAAAGATTTTTATAAATATAAGAACAACAGTCTATTTGGTAAGACGATGGAGGATGTTAGAAAGCGCGTAAACTACAAACTAGTTAATGATGATCAAAAGTATCACAAATTGACCTCATCACCTCTATTCATCGATAGAGACATTATCGATGAGGACCTTATAGGTGTTAAAATGATAAAATCTGAAGTTGAGTTGTGCAAACCCATCTATATTGGTCAAGCTGTACTAGATTACTCTAAGCTTGAAATGTACCAACTCTTTTATAAAATACTAAAACCATGTCCTCTCGTAAAAGAGGTTCGTTTGTTGGGTGGTGATACAGATAGTTTCTTCTTAGGTATTACCACTCAAAAAGATTTAAATTTCAATGAAGTAGGAAAATCTTTAGAAAGATATTTTGATACATCAAATTATCCTGCTGATCATCCACTCTACTCCATCAAAAATAAGGCAAAACTTGGCTGCTTTAAGGATGAGACAGCAGGGAAGGAAATAGATGAAATGATTCTCCTCCGTCCAAAAATGTATTCTATGAAATTAAAGGATAGTGATGATAGCATTAAGCGCGCTAAAGGCATATCAAAATCCATTGTGCAAAATATGAAACATATGAACTTCAGGAAAGCCTATAGAAATAAAAATATAACGTTTGTCAATATGACAATCTTAAAATCTAAGTCGCATGAGATCAAAACTCATACTTTTAGGAAACGGGCGCTTTCAGCATGGGAGGATAAGAGGTGCTGGTTAGAACACAACATATCTCTTCCACATGGACATCCTGACACAAACATACCACCACCCAAAAGAATTAAACTCACACTACCACATTCAGGAGACGTCTTAGCATAATCATCCTTAACTTAGTATTTTGATGTTGATTTCTGTAGATAAACATTGTTGTTTTATGTATCGCATGAGATTGTTTTTTCCTTGTGAATATGTGTCCACATCTGTACATTCCCCATGTGATGACTTTTCCACTGAAAGACATTTTTCCTATCCCTGTATATTTCCACCCTTCACGAAGTAAAAAGACTTTTTGTATATAACAATGTTTATTGAAGTGCGCTCATGTATATATTTTCAGTGGATGTTGTATAAAGTCTATTGCTTCACATTCATGTACATATTTCAATAAACATATCACAATGACTTCACTTTGTTTTCCGAAACACTAACGTTATGAGGGATTTAGTATCTTTCACATGGATGCACTCTTGTAAACCATTGGTAATTTTGATAGCAATAGAGGGTATAGTTTGTTTGACGACGGGATGATAGAAAATAGATTCAAACATCTTCTCGACTATTCCATATGAAGCGTCTTTATCATGAATGAAATCACGTAAAATGTATTCTTTTTTCTCACCAACAGAAATAGGTAGAATCAAATCACTTTGAATGTAAAGGTGCTGTTCATGTTTATCAAGTGTCATTGGTGTTTCTATACCAATCGTGTGCGCAGCAGCAAACACTGTTTGTAGCATTGAAAAACCAAAGAGTTTTTTCAAATTTTTACTCAATTGACATTGAATGTCATCACCCAGTTTCAGAACAACGCGTTGATTTTCAATTGAAAACGAAATGTGGTGTGTCTTTACATCATATTTACTTTTCATCACATGCTTCAACTTCTGTTGTATATAAGGATTTACTACATGAATGAAGCTTTCAACTGTATGATATAGACGTGGCATTATATTGATAGCAACTTTAGATTCTTCATAAGACTGGTAAATTTTCTTGATGCGATCGCCATAGATGTCCACCCACCATTCATCATTAACTGAATCAGCTTTAGTGTGATATTCATGAGAACCATACACCACACCGCTTCCAATAATAGGTGTATAATGTCTTACAAAATGACGCAAGGTTGGAGAGAAATAAACTGTAAGTTTGTCATTATATTTCTGAATAACCAACTTATTTTTGTCCGCCATAATTTTCTCCCCATACTTCTTACCCACAGTCTCATTCCATCGTTTTACTAACTCAATAAGTGATAAAGGTTGAACACCACGCTTTTTCAAAATGATGCGTTCTTCGCATTCTACAACATCTTCATCAAATATTTTAAATCTATAATGAAATTTGTTGATTCGATTTGAATAAACTTTTTTAACATTTGCAGTAGCAATTGACGTTAGATGTAGTCCATGGCCAAAACCAAGATGTGGATAGAATTCATTATCCAACCTCAGTGTATAAGACCTTTAGTAAAAGAATGAAAGCGGAGGAACTGTCTCCCACTCCAATGATAGATAGTAAACTCATAAGCTTTCTGATTTTTATTCTTCATGATGGAAGTATTACCACTGTTGAATGCCTTAATAATTTTCTCATTCCCAAATGGCTCATAAGAATCTGATTTTATCTGAATCCATTCATAGTTCCACTTTCCATCTGATGTTAAATTGTATGGGAACTGGAATGCATTATTCATCGTTATTCCATCATGGGTGCGAGGAGTCAATATCGTTTCTTCCAAATCATTCACATTCTGAATATTGCTATCATAGCAAATACTAGAAACGCCAACCTCCCATTCACCTTCTAAATGCAGTGGCCGATTTAATTCTACTCGATAGTCTGATGGTTTATTTTTGGGAAATTTATTCATAGAAGCATTACTGGGCAAGTAGATTAGAAACGAGTCCTTATTTTCACTTTCCATATTATTCACATTGGAAAAATATATTAGCATACTTTTGCATTAACTCTTCATTCGGAAATGGAGTGTGATACTTGTCACAGCATCTTTATGAAAAGGAATCAACGCACCAGCATCGTCATAAATGGCAATATCAATTTGTGGGATGTAGTTTGATTTCAGCTTTGTATAATGCACTTTCTTGAAAGTATGCTCAGATAAAATACTGCAGCTTTTTGGCTGGTATGGTATCATTGCTAGCAATGGAGCTTCAACATCTCCCACACGTACATCTTCACCAATATTGGAATATATCTGAAAATAGTTAATACGACGCGATAGCGACATGTCTGCGCTAGCTTTGGTTACAGTACCACTTTTAAAGATATTTTGATCAAAACCCAAAATGTCCATTAGAGTTTTATCCATAATTAGTTCAATACCTTTTCCATTTATAGTGAGAGACAAAGTACCTTCTTTTTCAGAAAATGAAATATGTTGGCCATTAATCACTTCATTTAAATAATCTACAACCAATTTAACTGAAGTAATAATGCGAGGCATCAACACTCTTGTTTCATGTAAGATACCACCTAAAGGCTCTACACACTTTCTGTATAAAGATACGGCCCATTCTGTATCAAATTGATTTGGCCTTTCGCATGGTAAATGTTGCATATCAGATTTTCCATGAACAGCTGCAGAACGATGTCGTAAGAACTGATGAAAATCTTTTGAACAAACTAATACTAGATCATCATCATTTAATTTGCTTATTGCAATATGATTAGATGATTTGATATAAGTCAATGTTGCCACTTGTTTACCATCAACTCGAAGGAGATAATTAAATTTCTTCAATAATGTTTCAGGAGTCATGTTTGTCTTTCTTGGCTTAATCACAATCTTCTTCACCAACGTCTTCTCATTTTTTGGAATAAGATCTACATAATAAGCTTCCTCTCGATATATTAACTGTTTATGACCACTTATGTGGTAATTAACGTTAAAATTATCATAGCTTGTCAAGGCGCTAGCGAGGTAGCCTAAATCATTTCTTAAACTTGGACTTAAACCAACAATCCAATCTTTCTCAACTACATGATGTACATAAGTATAATCATCATTGTGCGGAGTAAATTGGGCAATATGTTTACACGCTTTATTCAGGAAATCATATATAAACTTTTTACATAATAAGAGATCTTTCTTTGGCCACTGTGGAATGTATACTCGGCAGCCCTTTTCACATTGGTAAGCAGCTGTACGCCTCATATTAATAGTCATCACCTCATGATCAAAAGTATAGACACAGTTGCTATAAACAAGTTGAGTGACACCCACTTCCCAATTTCCATTTAGCTGTTGTGCATGATCAATGGGAGTAGAAAAGAGTGCGGCTCGATTACTAGTAAATCTCTTTGTAGCCGCATTGCTAAGCAAAATATGATAAAACGACATTTTTATATTGCTAATCTGCAACTTTGCATAACATCATGAAGACTTGGATTTTGGACTCTGTACAATATATCAGAGTTGATCGTGATGGAAACGTACATTTCAAAAATTCTCATGGTCATACATCAAGAGGAATTACATTAACATGGCGACAATTTGTCAACCTCAATGATATCATGAGGGATTTGGAATATTTTGAAACATTAAGATTCATCTCCTTGGGTGATCAAGTTTGGCTTCAACATTACAGAAATGAAATTCAAATCTACCATTCTCATTCCGCAAACTGTTTCTCATTTCGCAAATACAATTGGGAGAAGTATAGAAGATACATACATCGCTCCATCATGACATTTATTCGTCGTGAGTTCATCGCCCTACTATGCAAATCTTAATCAGACATGACTACCACACATCATGAGTTGGAAATTAGATTCCCTACAACGTATTGAAACGGATCATGATCGAAACGTCTATTTCAAAGATTCAACTGGAAATGTGAGAAGAGAGTTTGCTTTATCTTATCGTCATTTTCAATCTCTACATCATATCATGAAGGACTTGAAATACTTCTATATGAAAAGACATTCACGTATTGGAAATCGCATCTGGCTGCGCGTCAACAATCGGCGAATTCAACTCTATCATTCCCAACTGCATACTAACTTCACATTTCATCAAGGTAGTTGGGAAAAGTATAAAAGGAAGGTACATCGCTCAATTTACTCATTCTTTCATCATGAAGCGCCATCGCTACACCATCGTCAACATTCTCCGTCGCTTCAGACTCTACACCAAAATCGATCTCACAACATTACACCAACAGCTTCCAAACAGCAAGTATTACCCGGGCCGTCCTCAAATGTTAGTGGTGAAGATGAACAATTCACGGAATCTTCAACTCTTCCCAAATGGGACTGTACAGAGTCTCGGCGCCCTTTCTCATTCATCGGCGCAGTCAATGCGCTTAGAGCTACAAAGACTACTACGTCGGATATGGAAGAGGGAGAGGTGTGTGATGTCGAATCTGACTGTGGACAATATGGTGATCTCTACTCAATTGAGTGACAGTCTATCATTTTTGAAGATTCGTACCAGCAGTTACAGTTTGTGTTATGAACCCGAACTTTTTCCTGCAGCTCTCATTAGTTGTTGGTTACCTGTGCATGTGGCAATCTTTCTTACTGGACTAAAATCTCATGTACAAGCAAATATGATCCTAGACTATCTCATTGAGTATGTACGTACCCAGCGGATTGTAAAATAAAAAACAATTTTTCCAACATGATGTTTTTATTTCAAATCATGATAGAACTTACAAATCATTTTTTCATTAGAGGATGGATTACATGAAAAGTTTTGAATAACAGATGCAAATCGAGATACATGTAAACGTCTTAAGATGAAGTACAGTACAAAAGCACCACACGTTGATGAAAGTGGATGTTGTAGTATGCGTTCATTTCGCTGATATTGACGCGTATGTTTTCTCAACCACTGCTGTGTTGGTATATTTGGAGGTTGAGCAAGAGAGTCAAATAGTTCACCACGTCGCTCTTCTCCAATAAAGATCGCTTTCCAATGCTCACCGCCTAAATTCTGTGAATGAGTGTTTAGCACAATAAAGATGGGATAGTGATTTACTGCAGGTGGTAAGGTATCGAGTGAATAGACATTATCGAAAGCTTTCAACGTCGCTTCGTCTGCATTACGCTGCACTTTAGTCTTAATATCGTCAGCAGTCAACCAACTCATTAACGATTATACTGAAGAATCACGTCACGATACTTTGTAATTTCAATATTTGAATCGAAGACTGCATAAATTAATACATTGATCGTCTCAGGTAGTGTTCTTTTGAACGTCAAATCCAAACGAATATTATGAGGCACGTTCGCTTGACGATAGGGTGCACTAATATCGCTGTCAGCAGTCAAATCAAATGCATAAATAGTATATCCACTCTTAAACTCTTTCATAGTCAGTCCGTTGGTGTCATCCGTATTGTAAAAGCCAAAAACATCCATAAAATCAACATAACTGCACATAAATTGATCCGAAGCAAAATCTGGTTTGTAGGCTGGACCAGGATGACTCACACCATTTACACGTAAAGCAATTTCACTTAACTGATTGTGTTTAAAATTGAAAGGATTCTTCTTTATATTACCATTAAATGCATCATTTTCAACCATTGCCACCATGAGGAGCTTCGGTGCTTCCGATGGAAAGAGCCATCTTTCATGAAACTCTTTTGATCTTTCGGAATTGTAAAGGTGAGAAGCTTTGTATGCTGAACGGGGTAAATGGCATTTTGGCGGTTAAGGCCTTCAGCATGCCCTCTAATGACACTTGGATTCGGTACTACTCGACGAATGTAAAGTGCAATATCTTCCACATGAATTCTAAAATTGTCAACTTTAGCAAATGCATTCAGCGCAAATTCAGGCTTATTCAATATCAGCTTGAGTCGCATGCTGGTATTACACAGTAAAAACTTTGACTGTCTAAAGAAGTCTAAATTCAGCGGACCATATAGCTGACATACTCTACTATCTTTAATCATAGCAGATCGCTTTACAAAGCCACTGTTTGTTTCAACATCAAATTTTCCTGCTTCATCTCTGTACCATCCCATGGCTTCCATATGACTTTTTTGTGCTGCTGGATGAAACTGTGATACATGATTGAAATATGATTTATAGGGATAATCGCTTTGACCACCTTCCACCTGCTGCTCTCCAATCGTTAGAGAAACATCACGAAGTAATGTAGTCAATGGTAAATTGTTCAGTCCAACTTTATGTGCATCGTCAATAGCAGTTCCATCTGCTTGCTGAATTCTAAACCTCAAATCAAGCATCGCATAACTCAAATCTATGTAGTCATCACTACCACCAGGAATAACAAATTCAATGGGGCCAGCATTCTCAGCTGTTCGAGGATGATAATCTACAATACTTGAACTAAGAATATCTGTCTGTATGGCTTGTTGATCGAACAAACAAAAACCGGAAGATATTTTACATTCCATGATTAGAAGTTATAGCAGCGTCGTCGTTTAGCGCCTGATGAATGATTAGAGCCTCTGCGACGTTTGCGTGAATGCCTTTTGACTGAAGATCGCACCTTACCAGCTCCGCGATGTTTCCTCCTTCCTTTATTCATTCGTTTAGGTGATTTTCTTTCCTTGAGTAACACCAGCAATGGTCTGCTTCAATGTTTTTAAACCGCGTTCCTTCCCACGATTCAACAAACTGCTCTTAAAACTTCTACCTCTGGAAAGATCACTAGCAACATCACCAGCAAAGCCAACGGCATTACTTAAAACATTTCGTTTTAAAGATCTACCGACATTGGATATGAGAGGTGCTACAACAGATTTCAGTGCACCAAGTATGCTACCTCCACGTTGGCGGCGAGCACCGATGTAAATTTGTCCTCCGCCACTTACATAGGAGGTCGTGAATAAAATGAGGCAGTTGGATTCATAGCTCAAACCCTAAACATTGTTAGTTACAACTTTGCATGAATCACTGTCGATCACTTAGATGAAAGATGTCGGCACGAACGCATCCAAGAGTTCATACTTGAAGGATAACCAGTCCATTTAACAAGACACCATTCTTCACCTTGCCGTTTTTTACATCGAATGATTTTCTCTACCAAATATGTTCACTTTCAGTGACTACCTCAATCTCATCGCGGTAAAAGCTACCTCAATTTCTTCATTATCGTAATCCTTTCAACTTGTAGGTGGTCGGAGAGTCTTTTTGATTAATCCTTGATACTGTAAATACCTCCTCTGTCCAATTCGGAAGGTACCCTTTAGCAAAAAAACACTTTTCAGTTTTGAGATACGAACTTTATCGCCATTTTCACATCACTTTTCACATGGGTGCGTTTACGTTGGAATGATTCGCGCACTTTATCTACATTGTCAGCATTTACATCTACTGGTCTGAGTCCAATAGAACGATGGATAGAGTGATTGTAGGCATGGAGTGTATCTTGTAGAACCTTTGTCCAATTTTGTGTCAAGTTGGCAGTAAAATGTCGCCACAAGCGATTTTTTAATGTGCGATTAAAACGTTCAACGAGTGCAGCTTTATAAGCGCTCTTTACACTAAACAACTCAATGTCATGCCTCTCAAATAATCTTGTCACATGCTGATTTTCAAAACTCTTTTCCTTGATCACTCTGAATTCTATTTGGAATGCGACCTTCTCGAAAAATTGTTTGGAATGCTTTTGCTACTCCTTTCCCTTCTTTAGTTTTTAAAGGTTGAGCCCACGCATAACGCGAGAAAATATCAATGACGGTTAAAATAAAATTATTGCCCGAGTTATGTTTTGAAATGGAGGCAACATCGCACAAATCTGCTTGCCACTGTTCATCGATGTCATGAACAATATAATGGCGGGTGCGGTACTTCTTTTCGCTTGTTTGTGGAGTGTATAGGTAGCCTGACCCTTTAACCA
>CAJQUW010009384.1:49835-76198 GCA_907163375.1 Prostheceraeus crozeri
CCGAATCAGGTGAAGTGAGTAAAGATATGTTTTCCGACTTTATGAAACAATTTCATAAAGATTTAGAATCATGTGGACAACCCGACTATAAGCCTTGTCGCAAACTTTTACTCACCCAGTATGATAAAGAAAACTATCTAGTCCACTTTAGCATCTTAAAATTTTATTTAGAAATGGGTATGATTTTAAAAAGACTTCACCGCATTATTAAATTTAGACAGAAAGCCTTCCTCAAACCATATATTGATAGCAACAGCCAGAAACGTGCACTAGCCCAAAATAATTTTGAAAAAGATTTTTATAAATATAAGAACAACAGTCTATTTGGTAAGACGATGGAGGATGTTAGAAAGCGCGTAAACTACAAACTAGTTAATGATGATATAAAGTATCACAAATTGACCTCATCACCTCTATTCATCGATAGAGACATTATCGATGAGGACCTTATAGGTGTTAAAATGATAAAATCTGAAGTTGAGTTGTGCAAACCCATCTATATTGGTCAAGCTGTACTAGATTACTCTAAGCTTGAAATGTACCAACTCTTTTATAAAATACTAAAACCATGTCCTCTCGTAAAAGAGGTTCGTTTGTTGGGTGGTGATACAGATAGTTTCTTCTTAGGTATTACCACTCAAAAAGATTTAAATTTCAATGAAGTAGGAAAATCTATGGAAAGATATTTTGATACATCAAATTATCCTGCTGATCATCCACTCTACTCCATCAAAAATTAGGCAAAACTTGGCTGCTTTAAGGATGAGACAGCAGGGAAGGAAATAGATGAAATGATTCTCCTCCGTCCAAAAATGTATTCTATGTAATTAAAGGATAGTGATGATAGCATTAAACGCGCTAAAGGCATATCAAACTCCATTGTGCAAAATATGAAACATAAGCACTTCAGGAAAGCCTATAGAAATAAAAATATAACGTTTGTCAATATGACAATCTTAAAATCTAAGTCGCATGAGATCAAAACTCATACTTTTAGGAAACGGGCGCTTTCAGCATGGGAGGATAAGAGGTGCTGGTTAGAACACAACATATCTCTTCCACATGGACATCCTGACACAAACATAACACCACCCAAAAGAATTAAACTCACACTACCACATTGAGGAGATGTCTTAGCATAATCATCCTTAACTTAGTATTTTGATGTTGATTTCTGTAGATAAACATTGTTGTTTTATGTATCGCATGAGATTGTTTTTTCCTTGTGAATATGTGTCCACATCTGTACATTCCCCATGTGATGACTTTTTCCACTGAAAGACATTTTTCCTATCCCTGTATATTTCCACCCTTCACGAAGTAAAAAGACTTTTTGTATATAACAATGTTTATTGAAGTGCGCTCATGTATATATTTTCAGTGGATGTTGTATAAAGTCTATTGCTTCACATTCATGTACATATTTCAATAAACATATCACAATGACTTCACTTTTTTTTCCGAAACATTAACGTTATGAGGGATATAGTATCTTTCACATGGATGCACTCTTGTAAACCATTGGTAATTTTGATAGCAATAGAGGGTATAGTTTGTTTGACGACGAGATGATAGAAAATAGATTCAAACATCTTCTCGACTATTCCATATGAAGCGTCTTTATCATGAATGAAATCACGTAAAATGTATTCTTTTTTTCTCACCAACAGAAATAGGTAGAATCAAATCACTTTGAATGTAAAGGTGCTGTTCATGTTTATCAAGTGTCATTGGTGTTTCTATACCAATCGTATGCGCAGCAGCAAACACTGTTTGTAGCATTGAAAAACCAAAGAGTTTTTTTCAAATTTTTACTCAATTGACATTGAATGTCATCACCCAGTTTCAGAACAACGCGTTGTGATTTCAAATTGAAAACGAAATGTGGTGTGTCCTTTTACATCATATTTACTTTTCATCACATGCTTCAACTTCTGTTGTATATAAGGATTTACTACATGAATGAAGCTTTCAACTGTATGATATAGACGCGGCATTATATTGATAGCAACTTTAGATTCTTCATAAGACTGGTAAATTTTCTTGATGCGATCGCCATAGATGTCCACCCACCATTCATCATTAACTGAATCAGCTTTAGTGTGATATTCATGAGAACCATACACCACACCGCTTCCAATAATAGGTGTATAATGTCTTATAAAATGACGCAAGGTTGGAGAGAAATAAACTGTAAGTTTGTCATTATATTCCTGAATAACCAACTTATTTTTGTCCGCCATAATTTTCTCTCCATACTTCTTAACCCACAGTCTCATTCCATCGTTTTACTAACTCAAAAAGTGATAAAGGTTGAACACCACGCTTTTTCAAAATGAAGCGTTCTTCGCATTCTACAACATCTTCATCAAATATTTTAAATCTATAATGAAATTTGTTGATTCGATTTGAATAAACTTTTTTAACATTTGCAGTAGCAATTGACGTTAGATGTAGTCCATGACCAAAACCAAGATGTGGATAGAATTCATTATCCAACCTCAGCGTAAGACCTTTAGTAAAAGAATGAAAGCGGAGGAACTGTCTCCCACTCCAATGATAGATAGTAAACTCATAAGCTTTCTGATTTTTATTCTTCATGATGGAAGTATTACCACTGTTGAATGCCTTAATAATTTTCTCATTCCCCAAATGGCTCATAAGAATCTGATTTTATCTGAATCCATTCATAGTTTCCACTTTCCATCTGATGTTAAATTGTATGGGAACTGGAATGCATTATTCATCGTTATTCCATCATGGGTGCGAGGAGTCAATATCATTTCTTCCAAATCATTCACATTCTGAATATTGCTATCATAGCAAATACTAGAAACGCCAACCTCCCATTCACCTTCTAAATGCAGTGGCCGATTTAATTCTACTCGATAGTCTGATGGTTTATTTTTGGGAAATTTATTCATAGAAGCATTACTGGGCAAGTAGATTAGAAACGAGTCCTTATTTTCACTTTCCATATTATTCACATTGGGAAAAATATATTAGCATACTTTTGCATTAACTCTTCATTCGGAAATGGAGTGTGATACTTGTCACAGCATCTTTATGAAAAGGAATCAACGCACCAGCATCGTCATAAATGGCAATATCAATTTGTGGGATGTAGTTTGATTTCAGCTTTGTATAATGCACTTTCTTGAAAGTATGCTCAGATAAAATACTGCAGCTTTTTGGCTGGTATGGTATCATTGCTAGCAATGGAGCTTCAACATCTCCCACACGTACATCTTCACCAATATTGGAATATATCTGAAAATAGTTAATACGACGCGATAGCGACATGTCTGCGCTAGCTTTGGTTACAGTACCACTTTTAAAGATATTTTGATCAAAACCCAAAATGTCCATTAGAGTTTTATCCATAATTAGTTCAATACCTTTTCCACTTATAGTGAGAGACAAAGTACCTTCTTTTTCAGAAAATGAAATATGTTGGCCATTAATCACTTCATTTAAATAATCTACAACCAATTTAACCGAAGTAATAATGCGAGGCATCAACACTCTTGTTTCATGTAAGATACCACCTAAAGGCTCTACACACTTTCTGTATAAAGATACGGCCCATTCTGTATCAAATTGATTTGACCTTTCACATGGTAAATGTTGCATATCAGATTTTCCATGAACAGCTGCAGAACGATGTCGTAAGAACTGATGAAAATCTTTTGAACAAACTAATACTAGATCATCATCATTTAATTTGCTTATTGCAATATGATTAGATGATTTGATATAAGTCAATGTTGCCACTTGTTTACCATCAACTCGAAGGAGATAATTAAATTTCTTCAATAATGTTTCAGGAGTCATGTTTGTCTTTCTTGGCTTAATCACAATCTTCTTCACCAACGTCTTCTCATTTTTTGGAATAAGATCTACATAATAAGCTTCCTCTCGATATATTAACTGTTTATGACCACTTATGTGGTAATTAACGTTAAAATTATCATAGCTTGTTAAGGCGCTAGCGAGGTAGCCTAAATCATTTCTTAAACTTGGACTTAAACCAACAATCCAATCTTTCTCAACTACATGATGTACATAATATAATCATCATTGTGCGGAGTAAATTGGACAATATGTTTACACGCTTTATTCAAGAAATCATATATAAACTTTTTACATGATAAGAGATCTTTCTTTGGCCACTGTGGAATGTATATTCGGCAGCCCTTTTCACATTGGTAAGCAGCTGTACGCCTCATATTAATAGTCATCACCTCATGATCAAAAGTATAGACACAGTTGCTATAAACAAGTTGAGTGACACCCACTTCCCAATTTCCATTTAGCTGTTGTGCATGATCAATGGGAGTAGAAAAGAGTGCGGCTCGATTACTAGTAAATCTCTTTGTAGCCGCATTGCTAAGCAAAATATGATAAAACGACATTTTTATATTGCTAATCTGCAACTTTGCATAACATCATGAAGACTTGGATTTTGGACTCTCTACAATATATCAGAGTTGATCGTGATGGAAACGTACATTTCAAAAATTCTCATGGTCATACATCAAGAGGAATTACATTAACATGGCGACAATTTGTCAACCTCAATGATATCATGAGGGATTTGGAATATTTTGAAACATTAAGATTCATCTCCTTGGGTGATCAAGTTTGGCTTCAACATTACAGAAATGAAATTCAAATCTACCATTCTCATTCCGCAAACTGTTTCTCATTTCGCAAATACAATTGGGAGAAGTATAGAAGATACATACATCGCTCCATCATGACATTTATTCGTCGTGAGTTCATCGCCCTACTATGCAAATCTTAATCAGACATGACTACCACCACACCATGAGTTGGAAATTAGATTCCCTACAACGTATTGAAACGGATCATGATCGAAACGTCTATTTCAAAGATTCAACTGGAAATGTGAGAAGAGAGTTTGCTTTATCTTATCGTCATTTTCAATCTCTACATCATATCATGAAGGACTTGAAATACTTCTATATGAAAAGACATTCACGTATTGGAAATCGCATCTGGCTGCGCGTCAACAATCGGCGAATTCAACTCTATCATTCCCAACTTCATACTAACTTCACATTTCATCAAGGTAGTTGGGAAAAGTATAAAAGGAAGGTACATCGCTCAATTTACTCATTCTTTCATCATGAAGCGCCATCGCTACACCATCGTCAACATTCTCCGTCGCTTCAGACTCTACACCAAAATCGATCTCACAACATTACACCAACAGCTTCCAAACAGCAAGTATTACCCGGGCCGTCCTCAAATGTTAGTGGTGAAGATGAACAATTCACGGAATCTTCAACTCTTCCCAAATGGGACTGTACAGATTCTCGGCGCCCTTTCTCATTCATCGGCGCAGTCAATGCGCTTAGAGCTACAAAGACTACTACGTCGGATATGGAAGAGGGAGAGGTGTGTGATGTCGAATCTGACTGTGGACAATATGGTGATCTCTACTCAATTGAGTGACAGTCTATCATTTTTGAAGATTCGTACCAGCAGTTACAGTTTGTGTTATGAACCCGAACTTTTTCCTGCAGCTCTCATTAGTTGTTGGTTACCTGTGCATGTGGCAATCTTTCATAATAGTAAAGTGATCATTACTGGACTAAAATCTCATGTACAAGCAAATATGATCCTAGACTATCTCATTGAGTATGTACGTACCCAGCGGATTGTAAAATAAAAAACAATTTTTCCAACATGATGTTTTTTATTTCAAATCATGATAGAACTTACAAATCATTTTTTCATTAGAGGATGGATTACATGAAAAGTTTTGAATAACAGATGCAAATCGAGATACATGTAAACGTTTTAAGATGAAGTACAGTACAAAAGCACCACACGTTGATGAAAGTGGATGTTGTAGTATGCGTTCATTTCGCTGATATTGACGCGTATGTTTTCTCAACCACTGCTGTGTTGGTATATTTGGAGGTTGAGCAAGAGAGTCAAATAGTTCACCACGTCGGTCTTCTCCAATAAAGATCGCTTTCCAATGCTCACCGCCTAAATTCTGTGAATGAGTGTTTAGCACAATAAAGATGGGATAGTGATTTACTGCAGGTGGTAAGGTATCGAGTGAATAGACATTATCGAAAGCTTTCAACGTCGCTTCGTCTGCATTACGCTGCACTTTAGTCTTAATATCGTCAGCAGTCAACCAACTCATTAACGATTATACTGAAGAATCACGTCACGATACTTTGTAATTTCAATATTTGAATCGAAGACTGCATAAATTAATACATTGATCGTCTCAGGTAGTGTTCTTTTGAACGTCAAATCCAAACGAATATTATGAGGCACGTTCGCTTGACGATAGGGTGCACTAATATCGCTGTCAGCAGTCAAATCAAATGCATAAATAGTATATCCACTCTTAAACTCTTTCATAGTCAGTCCGTTGGTGTCATCCGTATTGTAAAAGCCAAAAACATCCATAAAATCAACATAACTGCGCATAAATTGATCCGAAGCAAAATCTGGTTTGTAGGGTGGACCAGGATGACTCACACCATTTACACGTAAAGCAATTTCACTTAACTGATTGTGTTTAAAATTGAAAGGATTCTTCTTTATATTACCATTAAATGCATCATTTTCAACCAATGCCACCATGAGGAGCTTCGGTGCTTCCGATGGAAAGAGGCCATCTTTCATGAAACTCTTTTGATCTTTCGGAATTGTAAAGGTGAGAAGCTTTGTATGCTGAACGGGGTAAATGGCATTTTGGCGGTTAAGGCCTTCAGCATGCCCTCTAATGACACTTGGATTCGGTACTACTCGACGAATGTAAAGTGCAATATCTTCCACATGAATTCTAAAATTGTCAACTTTAGCAAATGCATTCAGCGCAAATTCAGGCTTATTCAATGTCAGCTTGAGTCGCATGCTGGTATTACACAGTAAAAACTTTGACTGTCTAAAGAAGTCTAAATTCAGCGGACCATATAGCTGACATACTCTACTATCTTTAATCATAGCAGATCGCTTTACAAAGCCACTGTTTGTTTCAACATCAAATTTTCCTGCTTCATCTCTGTACCATCCCATGGCTTCCATATGACTTTTTTGTGCTGCTGGATGAAACTGTGATACATGATTGAAATATGATTTATAGGGATAATCGCTTTGACCACCTTCCACCTGCTGCTCTCCAATCGTTAGAGAAACATCACGAAGTAATGTAGTCAATGGTAAATTGTTCAGTCCAACTTTATGTGCATCGTCAATAGCAGTTCCATCTGCTTGCTGAATTCTAAACCTCAAATCAAGCATCGCATAACTCAAATCTATGTAGTCATCACTACCACCAGGAATAACAAATTCAATGGGGCCAGCATTCTCAGCTGTTCGAGGATGATAATCTACAATACTTGAACTAAGAATATCTGTCTGTATGGCTTGTTGATCGAACAAACAAAAACCGGAAGTTTTACACTCCATGATTAGAAGTTATAGCAGCGTCGTCGTTTAGCGCCTGATGAATGATTAGAGCCTCTGCGACGTTTGCGTGAATGCCTTTTGACTGAAGATCGCACCTTACCAGCTCCGCGATGTTTCCTCCTTCCTTTATTCATTCGTTTAGGTGATTTCTTTCCTTGAGTAACACCAGCAATGGTCTGCTTCAATGTTTTTAAACCGCGTTCCTTCCCACGATTCAACAAACTGCTCTTAAAACTTCTACCTCTGGAAAGATCACTAGCAACATCACCAGCAAAGCCAACGGCATTACTTAAAACATTTCGTTTTAAAGATCTACCGACATTGGATATGAGAGGTGCTACAACAGATTTCAGTGCACCAAGTATGCTACCTCCACGTTGGCGGCGAGCACCGATGTAAATTTGTCCTCCGCCACTTACATAGGAGGGTCGTGAATAAAATGAGGCAGTTGGATTCATAGCTAAAACCCTAAACATTGTTAGTTACAACTTTGCATGAATCACTGTCGATCACTTAGATGAAAGATGTCGGCACGACGCATCCAAGAGTTCATACTTGAAGGATAACCAGTCCATTTAACAAGACACCATTCTTCACCTTGCCGTTTTTTTACATCGAATGATTTTCTCTACCAAATATGTTTCACTTTCAGTGACTACCTCAATCTCATCGCGGTAAAAGCTACCCTCAATTTCTTCATTATCGTAATCTTTCAACTTGTAGGTGGTCGGAGAGTCTTTTTGATTAATCCTTGATACTGTAAATACCTCCTCTGTCCAATTCGGAAGGTACCCTTTAGCAAAAACACTTTTCACTTTTGAGATACGAACTTTATCGCCAATTTTCACATCACTTTTCACATGAGTGCGTTTACGTTGGAATGATTCGCGCACTTTATCTACATTGTCAGCATTTACATCTACTGGTCTGAGTCCAATAGAACGATGGATAGAGTGATTGTAGGCATGGAGTGTATCTTGTAGAACCTTTGTCCAATTTTGTGTCAAGTTGGCAGTAAAATGTCGCCACAAGCGATTTTTTAATGTGCGATTAAAACGTTCAACGAGTGCAGCTTTATAAGCGCTCTTTACACTAAACAACTCAATGTCATGCCTCTCAAATAATCTTGTCACATGCTGATTTTCAAACTCTTTTCCTTGATCACTCTGAATTCTTTTTGGAATGCGACCTTCTCGAAAAATTGTTTGGAATGCTTTTGCTACTCCTTTCCCTTCTTTAGTTTTTAAAGGTTGAGCCCACGCATAACGCGAGAAAATATCAATGACGGTTAAAATAAAATTATTGCCCGAGTTATGTTTTGAAATGGAGGCAACATCGCACAAATCTGCTTGCCACTGTTCATCGATGTCATGAACAATATAATGGCGGGTGCGGTACTTCTTTTTCGCTTGTTTGTGGAGTGTATAGGTAGCCTGACCCTTTAACCATCGTTTCACTTGTGATTGTGGAAGACCACTCGCTTTTGATAATTTCTTGATAGATGCAAATCCTGCCGGATGTTTTACATCATAATAGATTGACTTCAAACGTTCAGTCGATGACGGCTGACTCTTTTTCCTCCTTCTCATCTTTTTGTTTTCTTGCCTTTCTACATTTACAACAACTGCAGCATTTAGCTTTAGCGGTTTAGCGATCGTGTTCACATTGCTTAGGGGTTTCATTATGAGAGCTGGCGCAGCAAGTGCAAGTGACAACGACATTCACCTCTGGCGGCTCATTACATGGCAAGCAACACATCTGCTTCATATTAATAGTCTGAGAACATGTATTTCCTAGGAGGAGCTGTTTTACGTTTTCATTTTACCAGTTTTAGTGGCGATGTAGATCTACGTCGAGTTCTTCCTCTTGTTTGCTTAGTGAGTGTGTGAGGGGATGTAGCAGGTGACGTCTTAAACCAATTTGTTGGCATTTTCATCGCCTGAAGCATTGGAGTAGTAGCCACTGTTGAATCAAGTTCTTTCAATGTCTCATTATTTAAAGCAAATTTTGGCACATTATGCTTTTTCAATAGTTTAAGAAAGTATGACCAACCAGGTGGAACATAGCCCTGACGGCGCTTTCTACGTGTCGCATACTGAATCAAGTCTTCATAACGTGAAGCATCAATCACTTTATTTTCATCTGTAATGATTTCTCCTCTATCATTTACATTGAGATGGGGTTCAATACTGTTGAAAAGAGATATGGCATGTGCGCGAGATGCTAAAGGTGTAGCAGTCGATACAGAGTCACGCATCTTATTCTTCAAGTTTTTCAATTGCTCAACAGCTTCCGATTGTAATAATACAGCACGATGTGGATCTTTGATGTGAACATTTTGCTGATAATCTATTTCTTTCCTATACATTTGATTTGCAAGAGGTTGCTTTACTTGCTGCATGGCAGTCAATTGTACATATTCATCCTGAGGAATAACAATCATGCGAGAATAAGAACTCATAGTTTGTAGATAATCATGGGAGTTTTCAAAATATCACTTCGAAATCTAAATTCTTCCGGACACTCTTGCGTAAAGTCAATGAATAAGTAACCGTATGGTTTTTCAGTAGCTGCTTGAAAAATTTCAATTAAGGCTTTTGATCCTCTGGGTGCAACTTGTCGCGCTAAAATTTCAAATTGACTTTTATCTCGCGGATTCTTGAAAATAGCATAATAGTGTGTATTCAGGTTTCGTGTACGAGCTTCTTTTCCATCAGGAAACAAATTTTGTGTAATATAGATGATAAAACACCTTTTATGGTGTGCTGCGCGAGTGAACATATCTGTAACATCTTTTGAATTCTTACTTTCTTTTAATAAATCATCCAATACAACAACATCATTAGACTGAAGTTTATCCACTGGAATAATTCCTTCATGTCGAATAAAGTTGCGACTTTGCAATTCCTGAAACAGCGACGGTTGATAAATACCATAACACCAAATCACTCGATTGATAGGTTCCTTAAACAACTCCCTTCTTTTATCCAATAAATTCAGCGTGAAAACAGTTTTACCTGCATGAGATGGACCTGATACAGTCAGAACTTTATCACATTGAAGTCTGAAATCCATTTTATTACTTTGAGACTCAACATTTGCATAATTAACGCTTAGAGCCAAAGATATTTCCCAATAGGTTGCCCACGGCAGGAGCTATCATTGGAAGTATTGCTGAAAGGAAACCGCCCTTTTGTGTTAGAGTTTTCCTCTTTCTTTGAAGGGCGACTTTAGGATTGGAGATGAAACGCAATTTCGTAGCATATCGCTTAAGTAACTTTCGTTGTTTTGGCGCTAATTTCTTCGTCCTCAACTTCCTCACATGAGAAATAATTTCACAAATGAATTTATCGTTAGCATGTCGTATAGCATTGTATCGCTGATTTGCTTTCATTCGTCGGAGAGCTTGAATGGCTGAAGAAAACTTTTGACTTTTACGTTTCGTCATTTTACGTTTCGCCATTTTCCGTGTTAGTCTTTGCTAAAACCTATCTTTACCACATTTGCATAGGTACTAACTATTGCGACATAAGTGACACTCGAAATGAGCAATGTCACAGTGGTTACATTGGCAAAGTTGAATGCAATTACGTATGAAACAGCGTTGACAAAAAGCATGCTTACATCTCTTGAAGATGCGCTTTTCATTTCCATCCTTTCGCTTACATACATCGCAACACATAGTTTCACCGTTACTGATGTCTATAGCAAGTCTTTTTGAAGATATGAATTTGCTAGCCTTTTCTAAATAATAGACGCATGTACAGAAGGAATATACTTCGAGAGTGAGCAGACATAGCTCGAAAACCAGTTGTGCTACAATCAAGTACCACTGCATTTTCAATTTTTCTTTATGGAAAGTTGAATGTGAATATCTGAAATCGCTTCAATCACTAGACTGCTACCATGATGGTTAAATGCGTTAAGACGTTCAGCAATTTTTATCATATGTCTTTTAAAAAATTCTTCGGGGTGATCTACCACTTCCATTGAATAAGAAGCAAAATGGAAAGAGCGACTTTCCACCTCTTCCTTTCCAAAATGACTAAACTTAATTTTCGCAACTAATCGCGCCATGACAATGCTATCAGAGAATGTATTCATTAACTCTAGAAATAGAGTGCTAGCATCATCGACCACTGCTTCGATGTCGGTCTCATCTTTATGAAAATTTATCACATAATCTTGAACAGCTCCTTTTAAACTTTGCCTATGAAAACGTAATTTTCCGCAGTCGTTTGAGAAAGACATGATCGCCCTTTAACTAACCCATCCATTGCATGAAAACAACAACTCTTCTCATAGTAACATTTATTGAATAACGGTAACAAGCATGCATTATAAATCAATGGTTTGAAAGAGATAAAATAGATACAGCTGATAACTATCATACAACGAGCAATGATAACCATACAGGACTTTGGCAGTGTTGAGGTAAGGAGGAAAGAAGCATTGGTTATGAACGTAGCTACTACAACGAACAGACAAAATAGGAACACACAAATCCTTAAAACGTTTCGTGACTTCATGATAATGTTGATTCACTCTACTATCCCTAGGCGGGAGCAAAATATCATCAATGATTAGATTGGGAAATACTTTCCTCTCCTTACCAGGATTATTACAAAAGATGCGTATAACATTGAAAGCAGCTAACCATCGTTTAAAGTCAATAAGAAGAGCACTTTCACAAGAAAAGCCATAGTCTTGCAAATATTTCAGATTAAGTCCATGAATGTGTTTTCTCGCCCATTGATCAACATTGGGATCGCAGTTGGCATGTTGATGATAGACACTAACAATCTGATATGTCCAATTGTTCATAGCAATAGCACTGAGCTCCTGTACAGGTTCACCCTCACAATCCATAAAAATGATGATAGAAGCCTAAAACGGAAATTTACACATCTAAGGAAACGTTCTATAACATGTTACAAAATGAAGAATTACATCGATGCTTTTCACGACAAAATACACAAATGATATGATGGCAACGAAGAAGTAAAATGTATCTAATAAGACCACGTCTACGACACTCAAAGCACATAAGCGAATTGTCATAGGGTAGAGTTAGGAAAGGACTAGTAATTCTCCTTCTTTGATTTGCGTTTTGATGTAGCATTCTTCTCCGACTTGCGCTTCGTACCACTGCTGTTAAGGATTTGATCAATTATGTCGTCCACGTTGGGTGGTTTCGGAATATATAGGATGGATTCCATATGCATGGAGAGAGAGGCTATTTTATTATCCTTGTGCTGACCATAATATAGCCCATTCACTTTGAAAAGGATATCCCAAGTACCTTCTCCGAGCTCATCACATCTGATGGGTATTGAATGATCTCCATCCTTCTTATAGTAAGTACACCAATGTGATACCGGTAGGCAAATGTGATTACCATCCCAACTCTTTCTATAGGGAGTATCCTTGTCATCTCTCGCCTTCCACTCTTGAGCAAGAGGAGTAGGAATGTCCATATTTAATGTCACGTACTCCTCAATAATATCAAGTTGGTGGCGAATGTACGGACTCACGGGGATCAGTATGTAGTCCCCATACTGATTGTGCATTATCTTGACATCCGTGGAAGGTAGCATTCCCGTTTGGAGTACTACGCTATGATCATCATAACGCAAGGCTTGTTTAAATTTACGCTGTAGCGGTGTAGGATTATGTACCTTGGATGTTTCTTCCACTGGCCTCAGTTGTAGATGATCTGACCGTAGCGAACCTTGTAACGTTTGACCGCCATTTTGTCCTACTAGTGCAGCAGATGGAGTAGATGCCTGAAAATGAAAAAAGATTGTATTAAGTTTACGTTCAAGGGAGGAGAGGGAGGGAAGTAGCGACTTACCATTTTAGTTGGATAATAGAACAGGGAACTAGAGAGAGAGAGAAAATGTGCGTCCGTCACTCGTGTGATTCAACGATGGAATGATTCTCACTGTGGAAGGCTCGCTATTTATAAAGAAATTCTTGATTCTCATTGGATGATGATCCTCATTGGACAATAACATCAAGCTGATTCGAAATCTGGCCTCCGTTTACCCATCCGAGCCTTCGTTTTGAAGCTAGAGCCCAAAACGTCCCAAATTCTAACTCTGTCGTTTTTCACCAATGTCCCAAAATCTTAAATGGCGTCTCACATCTAAACGAAGACAGATAGGAACAAGCCGATTCTTTCACTGAATTTGTCTCACTCTTAGCTTTCAAACGAGCTATCGCACGACAAAATCCGTCCACTAGAAGCCAAAATCGAAGCAAGCTGTCCAGAGGGGGGGGGGACGTCAGTGAAAATTTTTTCTCTCCGATTGAGCTGGAAATACACCATTTCCATGTAGAATTTGACGCTGAATCCGAATCTGGTCTCCGTTTTCCCATCCGATGCTTCGTTTTGGCTCTACAGTAGGCAGCCATCGCAAAAATTCTAACTCTGTCGTTTTTTCGAAAAATGTTGAAAATTTTTTCTCTCCGATTGACTTGAAACTCACCATACAGATAGAGAATTTCACGCTGATTCCAAATCTGAAATCCGTTTTCCAATCCGATGCTTCGTTTTGAAGCTAGAGCCCAAAACGTCCCAAATTCTAACTCTGTCGTTTTTCACCAATGTCCCAAAATCTTAAATGGCGTCTCACATCTAAACGAAGACAGATAGGAACAAGCCGATTCTTTCACTGAATTTGTCTCACTCTTAGCTTTCAAACGAGCTATCGCACGACAAAATCCGTCCACTGGAAGCCAAAATCGAAGCAAGCTGTCCAGAGGGGGGGGGACGTCAGCCGAAAATTTTTTCTCTCCGATTGACTTGAAACTCACCCTACCGATGCAGAATTTCACGCTGAATCCGAATCTGACCTCCGTTTTTTCATCCGACCACTCCTTCCACTCGAAACAACCCATTTTACAACCCAACATTCAGCAGATTGCACCAAAAACATCACACACTATAGCCTCAAGACTAATCCTGGCGGTCGCCCAAGTCCACCACGACACTCTATCGTTCCAGAGGGGGGGGGGACTCAGACCCGAAGCACCACGGCGGCCGACCACGACACTCTGCCGTTCCAGAGGAGGGGGGACGTCAGCGATGGCGGCCATCTTGCGCTATCTGGTGTTTGTCACTTCCTTACTACTTGTATTAAACGCGCGAGCTGTCTTCATTGCAGACTTCCTGCACGCCAAAATGGAATTCATTCTACAAAATGTACTGCGCTGTGGTGAACTTTATCTTGTATTAGATTTGCTAAAAGCAAGATCTTTGACGATCATTTTCATCTAGGCTTAATCACGTTTTAAATCAAACCAATCCTTGACGTGCTATGTTGCAGAACTTTCGTACTATTTATGCTGGAAAGACGTGCTATGATCAAGGTTGATGGATGGAAATCGCATATCATTATGTCCGATATCTTGAATTCTACCATTGGAAATACACAAGATTCGTATTTGTTCCCGCTTTTCTCTAAGAGTACTCAATATTCAAGCTTCATACTTTACAGACAAAAGCTTGTGGGTATTTTCCATTTGTATGCAAAAATTCAGCTCAATCGAATAGAAATTGACGAAGTTTTAAGCGTTTAGTTTTCGTCACTTTTTTGGGACACCCGGTATAGTCAAGACAGTCACAAAAATGGTTATTTACGCAACTAGTGCATGATTACTTCTTTATAGCATTCCACGAGTTAGATATCTTAAATAGTAGGGTGAGGGCTATTTAAATCTAACGAGTTCGAATGATGTGATGAAGCAATCTCATGCACGAGTTGCGTAAAGAATTTTATTGGGCGACGTGCTATGATGATTAAGGACAGATTGTGACTGATATGCCTATGATTATCAAGAGTATTTGATTAGATTTTTAGCTTCAATCGTCAAAATATCTATTCTCATAATAAAACAGGACAAGAGCACTCATAACTGAGATAGATTACGCTCCTTCCCGTGCATTGGAGTAAATATTATCTGCTTTACAAGTCAAATAAAGCGATAGGACATCTACATGCACGGAGACAATTAAAATAGTCTTTATTGTGCATAATTTAGCTAGTGAAGTGTGGATATAGGAAGGCAAAAATGTATCTCGTAAAGATGATATTTGTATCGATGCATGCGAAGGATATTTTAGAAATCTCAGTTAGTGCATTTCCAGCATGATGTTGCAGCTCTTTGCATTTTCATCATTACATTTAAAAAGTGGTTCTTGCATTGCAGTTCTATGTATTGAATGCATTGAGATATCACTGCTGCTCCTCACAACTAATATATAACCAGTGTAGGAACTCAATATCATGCAGGAAATATGGAATGGACATTAAGTTGAGCAAGTGAAGAAAACATGACACATTTCATATGGCGATATCATTACTAGCAATCAGGGATGCGGAGTCAGAGTCGGAGTCCTATCAAATGATAGGACTCCAGACTCCGGCCTATAACTAGACCCGAAACATAATACAGACAAATTATTTATTCTCCTGCATAGCTGTCACTGTCTTGATGTCAACTTTCTCCATCAAACAAAAGTACAGAGATAGAAGTGCATGCAAAGCTTGTAATAGTTGAGGGAATGAACCGTGATAGTGAAACAAGGATTGTCTTCTCACTCGGTGATTTAGTAGAGAAGACAAGCCTTCCTAGCCTCGATCACACCTGCGTGCCAAAGGTCACATCAGAGACAAAAGTAAAATACCATTTTGTTTGAGAACATTACCTCTTACCCTCACGTTAATCGTGTGTGATGGCTTCTCTAAGGCGCATATTAAAATCGAAGATATGCTCATATTTTTTGGAGAAGAATAGGGATTTTCATGCCTGGTAAAGACTGGAGAAAAGACATCAAGAAGATGAGAGGAGACGAGTCGCATGCATCCAACTGAAAGCGACATTTGATCAATTTTCATCGAAAATGATTGATAATTGATGCAGCAATGATCACTAAATATAGGTTCAGGTAAGCCTATAATGATCTATGATGTAAGTTGCCAGTTAATTTTTCAAAAAAGACTTTATATACTTGACACCCGGAGTCGGAGTCCTATCAAAATGATAGGACTCCGCATCCCTGCTAGCAATAGCTAGGTCACATAGCCATTTCACTCGCGCGACTTTATGACCACTCTGTATAATGCCGCATAGCTTATCGTGCTTCCACACCTGTAATTGAACTCACTGTCTATGATACTTAAAACACTCGACGCTTCTTCAAATAACATCGTTTAATTATGGTGGATGCACTGTAAGCTATGCGGTAATAAAGATATGTTCATGTGTATTCATAGCATTCCTACATAGTTCATTTCAAAAACGCACAATATTATTAACATAGATTTTTTCGAGCAACAATGTAGGACATTTTCACGTCCAAAAATCCATGTTTACGCTATATTACACTCCTCCATTGAATTGCATTTGAACATTGAAAGTTTTTCATTCTCTGAAACGGCAAAATTAATTCTACATGGAAATATCAAGAAATACCGCTGGTATCTACAATTCCATAACTAATAGAGGTAGATTTTTGAAAGGCATCAAATTCTGATTCTCATAGATTTTGAGGATCCTGTGAAATGTGAAGTTACTTACTTAACTCGTGCAAAGATATCCATCTTAATTGCATTATTCTCGATCAACAAACTATGTCCTCGCTCTTCTGTCTCGTGCATCCTCTTGTTGATTTCGATGAATGCAATAAAGATGAATACTTTGCACTTGTTGCCTAGATAGCTATTATTGTGCGTAATTTAGCTGTTTTTCAATGTGGAAAAAAGTAGGCAACAGTGTATCTTGCAATGATAATATAAGACTACTGTTTCGATATGACACCAATAATGCTGCCGTATCGACGAGTGCGCGTTAGTCATATGGGTTACGTAGCCCATATGACCTGGTGTCATATCGATACAATAGTCATATCATTTACTAGATGTCTATTTCCGTCATTACTTGTGTCTCAAATCACTGACTCATAGACTGGTTTTCCTAAGATATCAATGTCCCATTCGATATCAAAGAAAAAGCTCAGGCCCCAGTTCAAGATCAGTTGATAACTAGCCGTCTTAGCTCACTGACGCATTCAGAGCAATAGATTCTTTGAACAATTTATTAACAAATCCAAGCACATGTTCACAATATGGAAATCAGTATGCAAGCGTTTTGATCGCATGATGCGATGATAATTGAAATGTGCAAGATAACAGCATTGTTGTTTTTTATCTTCTGAGCAATGCAAATTTACCATCGCACGAAAAACAGGGCGTAGATGTTTTGAAATTGTCCACTATTTTCGCTCCAATCATGACATAACGAGAATCCATTTCCAGCATTTCATGAACTCTCTCACTTGAAAAAGAGCTTGTCATCGAACTTTCCTATCATTTCAAACCCTAAATTGTACACTCTTTACAGAACTATTAATTCTACCAATGAGCAAATGCTTTCAATGGTTCTGTCGTCAATATTTCTTGGCCATGCTCTTCCCATGTATATTCTGTTCATTAGCAGCAACTCTCTTTATACTTTCATATTATCAGTGACGTGAGACTTTGTTTATCAAATCAAATTATTGTAGCAAATAAAATATCAAAATGACCACTTTTCATCGCAAATTGTACTTAAATAATTTTGAATGCAAACCAAGGCCTTTCTGTAGGAACAACCTACCGTCATCAGGGAAGCAATCTAACTGAAGGGTACATGCACATAAATTTCTACAAAAGATATTCAAAATTATCAAGCTATAAAACCTAGATAAATCTATGGTCAGCAAAGACTATGTTCAAAACACCAAAGAAATGATATAACTACTAAAGGCAAAAAAGAAGAGACATCAGAAAACAGAAAGATAAAATGAAGAGCCTGAATGAGAAAGTTGACTGTTTAAAATTGGGGACCTCTTCTTTATGAACAGGGCCTCGGAAATACGAACAAAATGAGTTTTGTAAATGATCGAAACATTGTTCATGATGTCACGTCTGCTGCAGGTATTACATTCAAGTAAATGGTCGAAAATTGGACCAGGTCTTGACACATGTTCATGAAATCTTCTACCTAGATGTCGTGTTGTCTCACCGATGTATGTGGTATACTGATCACCAGTACACTTGAATTCATAAACCACCGATGAGACAAGGGACCTCGGGGTAGGAGACTTCAGAGGAAAAAACTCTCGCAGTCTAGTGCTACGAAAAGAAAAAGCACAATGTGGTCTTATTTTCACAGGTATCAGCCTTTTAACACGTCTGCAATACATGATACTTTCCTTGTCAAAATATCTGAAAGTAAAAGTCTGTCTTCTGATGTTACTTTCTACACTCATTGAGTCTTCTTGGTTCACTTGTCTAGGAATTACAATTTTGTCAAGCGTCTCTTTCAGATGTTTCTCCAGAAACCACAAAGGGTAATTGTTTGCTGCTAAAATTTTTTTCAATTTTCTTATTTCTTCGTGAAACAACTCCCAGCTGCTGGATAGCCGATAAGCACGGTAAATGCTGCCAATTATCAAACCTCTTTTCCAATTCATTGGAACATTGGAACGAAAATTCAGTTGAATATGAGTATTCGATGGCTTGCGATACAGGCTATATTCAACCGAAGTCGATTGTCTATGCAACATGACATCAAGAAAAGCGAGTTTGTTGCTTTTTTCTGATTCACAAGTGAATTTTAAATTTGGATGTCTGGAGTTGATGAAGAGAAGAAAAGCATCAATCTTTGATTTGTCTTCAAAAACGCAAAATATATCATCGACATAGCGAACATAAAAGGAAGGCATGTTGTTACTGGAGGAAAACTGACTTTCCATATGATCCATGAATATTTCTGGAAAAAATGCAGCTGAGTGGACTGCCCATTGCTACTCCATCTATCTGACGATATAGTTTGCCATCAAAAAGAAATATACTTTGAATGCATAATGACAATAGTTTTTTCAAAGTCGGCCTTGGAACTTTCAATTCTTTCAAAAGAATGTCTAATGCCAACTCGATTGTTATATCGACTGGAACATTGGTGAATAATGAACATACATCAAATGAGATCAGATGATGAGAATCCTCAAATTGATGGCTACGTAGTTTTTGAAGGAATGCTGTAGTCGATGAAACGCTGAATCTTGGTGAAAAATTCTTGCGAATGATTGAATCAAAAAACTTTGCCAAGTGATGCTGAGGTGTATCTATCATGTACACAACTGGACGTAAAGGCACATCAAGCTTATGAACTTTGGCCAAACCATATAGTTTACCAGGAGCAGAGCCTTTTGGAAGAATTTGTTGATAGTCTTCAGGAGAAATAGGCGACTTCAGATAGCGATTGATGTAATAAATTATGGAATTCTCTAATTGCACAATAGGATGCTTGTTAATGGAGTCATTTTCAACTGCTGATCCTTGCAGTTCTTCAAATTTGCTTGCATCACAAATAATAGTCGACATTTTGCGTAAATAATCATCAGTATTCATGATAACTGCAGCTCGACCTTTGTCAGCTGAAAGAACCTTTATGGACGAGTCCTTTCTCAACTTTTCAATGATTTTATGACACTTCATATTCTTCTTTGAATCACAGATTGATTTGAAATGCTTGCGATGAAAAGTGGTCATTTTGCTATTTTATTTGCTACAAAAATTTATAGTGGGCTTCCTGCTGAAAATCAAATTATATATTGCAATTGCCAAATTTTCGTGTAACAGAGGAAATACACTATGAAAGGTATATCTTAGAGGTTGTACACAGTGATACAAGCACATGATTCTTGAAACTAACCAATATTTTTTTTGTTAAGAAACTTCATGGAATTCATAGTTTGAAGGAAAATATATTTAAAAAAGCCATCCCCTATCGATCTCAAATGGTTCATCAAAGACAATTCAACACTTTATTTGCAAGAATAACACAATGATGAAACAAAAACAGAGGTAGAAGAAGTATAGTGTGTTACTGGAAAAACGTAGGATTCTCACATGTAGTACATGAAATTGATGATTGCTTTGTATTCTTTGATAATTTTACATTATGTTTAGACATCTATTCATAGCTAGCAGATGAAGTCACCTTTGATGTCTATTTCCGTCATTACTGGTGTCGTTTTTGCATTGGATGCATAGGAGGAAATGTTGAGTTATCTATGGCAAACCGACATTACTGGTGTCAAATCTCATAAATAATATCCTTATCTATGCATGTGAAGGACATTTTAGAAGTCTCATTTAGCGTGTATCTAAATGTGTATTCATAGCATTGCTGCCCGCTTTTTTCTTGCATTGTGTTGAGGTTCGTATATATATTTCAATGTTGAAATATTGAACTGCAATAAACCGATTCAGCATATTGCGGTTGTGATATCTGAACTGTAATATTACATTGCTGCCCAGTCCATTTCAATTACTCACAACATTATTAACCACAGAATTAGATTCATGTGCGCGCGCTTCGGTTTCCTAGAAAGGAAGAATCATATCTAACCTTAATATCGAAATGGCACATATCACAGAATTAGACAACTTGCTCCTTCTCGAATGGGTAATTCGTATTTCGCTTGCTATTGGAAATGGCAAACAATAAGATGCCAGCAGATGACAGTAGAGCCAGAGAGAGATGCGTGCGTGCTGTGATATCACTTCGCACACATCAAAACACACATTGTCTAGCTAACATTCGATTCAGTGTATGCACCATACAATAAGGAATGCCGAGGAGAAGATGTGAAATCACCATGTGAACTAACTTTCGTGCTCCTTATACTTTTTTGATAATGATCGGAAGGGCCAACATTATGGAGAAAACTTGTACGCAATGATCTGACTTCTTCGAATCTGAAAGAATTTTGGCAATTGAAACACTTTTCTGGAGCTCATATTAATCCTCAAGGGACGCACGACTTTTTTCCTATCTCTGTAAGGTATTAGGAATTCTTTTTTGCCCACTTAATAGGTTCCTCGATGTGCCAGCGATTTCGAATTAATCACACTTCTAGCAAATCGAAGCAGATAAACAAAATATTTAATTCTGTGGTATTAACATACATCGTGATAGAACTGGACACACCCACTAGAATTTAACTTCGTGCTAAACACAAACTTCCAAACCCCATCAACACCAGCACACATGCAAGCATCCGGAACATACTCCAATACGCAAGAGATATAGCAGTCTGTCTCGGCCACGACTTCCCACTCAGAACAGCAAGTCACATATTCGCAGTTTGCAGGCTTAAGCTCTTCATTTACCCTGCTTCGCTGTAGTGCATGTAGAGACCTGATCAGGGTGACCACCTCCCTGCGGTTAGTGACGCAACCAATACTGATATCCTCCTTCAACGATTAAAAGGTTACTTTAATCTCTTCGTCGATTCTGTGAAATGAATTCCCTCCTGATTAATTTTTGATTTCCCTAAATTCACACCCTGACCGCCTTAAGGTCAATACTTGTTTGTTGGTGTATCGTGTGCTACCAGTAGACATGATTTGGATAGAAAATCAGTATATTAACGATCTTGGCGTGAAGGATTGGTGTTTCATGCTGATGCATTCGTCTCTGTTTGTTATGCAGTAATCATACTAGAAATCTCTACGTAGAAATCTCTACGTTCATCTTGCCTTGCAGCAATCGCATGTTGAAGATGTCGGGCGGACTCGAAGATCTTGGACTTTCTCGGTGGCAGTTGGTTTGCTTGACTGGTTATCGTCATCTATATGGTCCGCGGTGTACGTTCCGCCGGTAAAGCTGTGTACTTCACCGCTCTCTTCCCCTATGTCATTTTAACCATTTTATTCGTCCGTAGATTGATGCTGAATGGCAGCTTGGAGGGGCTGAGATATTACTTCGTCCCCAAATAGGAGCTCTTGGCCAATCCAAATGTCTGTGGAGATGCGGCGATCCAAATCTTCTTCTCCCTCAATCACCGCTGGGAAGGGATCATTGCGCTGTCAAGTTACAACAAGTTCCGCAACAATGCATTTCTGTGAGTAATAGAAGCATCTTTCAATTTTCTGCTGTAGCATAAATATATGCAGTTTCTTCTAAGAGCCGCATTTCTGCGAATGGTGGCCGCCAATGCTGTAAAATTAGCGTCTTAAGGGCTGTTTCTCGAACGATGTTATAGCCGGGAGCCTACAGAGTATTCAGTCAATCTACTTCGATTACGACCTATAGGCATATGAAATAGTGCTGAGTGTATATATGAATTATTTTGTCATGTTAATACTATCCGTTAGTTGGAGCCATACTTCAAAATCAAAACTTCAGTTGCTTTCATACAGCCACGCCTGTTCTCTGGGTATGTGCAACAAGCGAATGATATCGAAACGCTAAGAGATAAATAAAGCTATGTAGGTAGGTTCAATCTAACGTAGGTATGACGTCATCAAGTATGTGACTGTTGTGACAGATAGTCCGGGAGCTAGCGTGAACTTGTGCAGGGAACGAGGTAGTACATAAAACTTTCACATAGCATAGTACACCTCTAACCTACTGCAAAACTTCGCGTCTGCCGGATCAGATCATTTGCTTTTCAGAAATAGAGAGGATAACAAAATCCTATGTATTTCCAGTGGTAAAATTGTGACATTTAAGGTGTTGACTCCATTTTTTCGAATTTTTGCTCATAAAAGTTACACAAATTGGTATTTTGTTGAACTGGTTGTTATAGAAATCATCTACAGATCATGATCTTCCAAATGAGTTATCATTCAGTGACAGAGGATGAAGTAAAGTGTACAAACAGACACTTTTTGTTGGTGTAACTGCAAATTTTAACATAGAAATTTCAGGAAAATTGTTGATATACTTTAACGAAAAGTGTCTGTTTGTACACTTTACTTCATCCTCTGTCACAAAATGACAGCTCATTTGAAAGATCATGATCTGTAGATGATTTCTATAATAACCAGTTCAACAAAATACCAATTTGTGTAACTTTTATGAGCAAAAATTCGAAAAAATTGGAGTCAACACCTTAAATGTCACAATTTTACCATTGGAAATACATAGGATTTTGTTATCCTCTCTATTTCTTAGAAGCAAATGATCTGATCCGGCAGACGCGAAGTTTTGCAGTAGGTTAGAGGTGTACTATGCTATGTGAAAGTTTTATGTACTACCTCGTTCCCTGCACAACTTCACGCTAGCTCCCGGACTAAGAGCTGTATTTATCTCTTTTAGAGTTTAGAAATCATTCACCAGTTGCACATACCCAGAGAACAAGCGTGGCCATATGAAAGCAATGAAGTTTTGATTTTAGAGAATAAGTAGTAAATTTACGCAACTAGTGCATGATTGGTTCTTTATCGCATTCCATGAGTTAGATATCTTAAATGCGCGAGCCCGTAGGGTAAGGGCTATTTAAATATAACGAGTTCGGATGTTATGATAAAGCAATCTCATGCACGGGTTGCATAGAGGATTTTATTTTCATTTTGTGTAGGAGTGAAAAGATATCTCTCTTATGCAAACTGCCGGGTGGAAAAGTCAACTTTTCAGTCCCATGGGATGAGATAGGTAACTTTTCCTGCCGCAGCTAACTTCTCTATGTAAAATCGTATAAAGGACAAATAATAGAAGTCTATAAACAAATTGTGACTAGCCAGAGACTACCAAGATATCCATATAGTCTCCTAATTTACTCATTCATAGATTTTGCGATACAATCATCAATTTTGCAATGAACAATAGACATAATAGATCAACAATAGAACAATATATCATGCCTGGATTGTGAAAGCATCAATGAGTCGTACAGCCGAGGCCGTGTCGTAAGGATCATTGATGCTTGAAAAAGCTAGGCATGATTGCTATTGTAGTGAATGCGTGCTATGATTCATGCACATGTAGAAGTATGTGAAAGTTTCTGGCTACATACATGGACAGTGGTCTTTAGTTCTGAAGCGGCAACAACGACGATTATTGCCGGCTCTGGGACGGCATCAATGAAATAATGTATAGTTATTAGGTATGAATTTGCGGGCAGCAATGATAGAATTCCAAGGGCGCGTAGCGCACGCGGAATTCTATCATTGCTGCCCTGCAAATTCATACCTAATAACGGTATTGTTACATCTTAGCGGGCAGCAATGATAATTTGACATTGCTGCCCGGAAATTCATGTAGATATCTTGAACATAGGATGTAACAATGCCGCATAGCATTTACTACAATAGACATCTGTAGGCACAAAATGAAAAGCTGCATTCTTTCGAGAGGAAATAAACGATTCCTCCCTTAGCTATCTGTCCATCACTCGCTGCGCTCGGGCTGCATAGCTGCGGGAGGAAAAGTTGATATTTCCTCTCTCAAGAAAATAGACGTTCTATGATGATCAAGGCCAGATTGTGATTGGCATGTCTATAATTATCAAGAGCATTTGAATAGAAATTTAGCCTGACCAATAGTGCAATATCTATTTACAGATCTAGTCTATACTATAGCTGTTTTCTTGAGAGAGGAAGTATCAACTTTTCCTCCTGTAGCTATGTTGTACGGCCCAACCGCAGCGAGGGATGGACAGATAGCTGAGGGAGAAAACGTTTATTTCCTCTCAAAAGAATGTACTTTTTCATTTTGCGACTTTTAGATGTCTATTGCTCATTATGAAATTGATGGCTATACCGCGAAATCTATGAACGAGCTAATCCAGGGACTGTATCGATATCTTGGTAGTCTCTGGCTAATCATGGCTTGTTTACAGACTTCTATGATTTTTTTACACGGAGCTTACACAAGAAAAGTTCATGGTGCCCGCGATCAGGAAAAGTCAGGAAATTTATAGGTACTGTGTTTAAATTGTAAAACGTCGGGATTTTTTACAATGAAGAATATTAGTGAAATTTAAATGTAATTTAAATTATCAGGAAGATAACTAGAACCATATTTTCTGATCCAGTGTTACATGTATATATTTCGGCTTTCATAACGAAAGGTAAAGTTTCAGTGATTTATATTAGCGATCTTCGAGTTCCGGGCTCTTCTTATTCTCAAAATATGACTAATTCGTTATTGGAGAGGACTGTTATTTGCGGACTTGACTATTAAAGCTCTCTACTTGGAATATTTTCAAGTACTTGTCTTTAGATATGTATTGTAAAAAAGTGTTATGTGATCGTGTTGAAGCATCGCTCATGTAAGTACACTATTGATCGAAATACGATTTTTTCATTTTCTTGTTCAGAATTGATCATAATTGTTGCTGAAAGAGGCGGAAACACAATCCGATATGAGTCTTCTCGTTAAATCAAATGCGTTGCGGAAGGCAGCAAACGAGAAGCGTGAGGAGAGCGATATCCTGAAAGATTAAATGAACGAACTTAAGAAGTCAATTAACTGATTTTCAATAAATGCGTTTTGTCTTAAAATAGATTGATTTTTTCCTACAAAAGGTCAGTAAATTTTTCGAAATTTCTGGAAGTTATTTTTCATAGAGAAATACGGTGTAGGCCCTAATTGATTGATCTCTCAACTTTCCTTCCTTTTGATCTTACTCTACTGTTGTTTTAAATTCATACGAGAGAATTGTAAGGAAATGATCCACTTGTCTGATTAGTCTGACTAATCGTAGTAGTAAAACACAAAAAATGGCAGGCCTAGTTCTTATGTTAGCGATATAGCCTACTCTTACACCCAGGAAATTTCTAAGACCACAGGTTGCTTATTGCTGTAACGTGCATAGCTAAAAAATCTTGGATCAAGTGAATTAGTTAATGTTATCTAGTTACAGAAGCTGCTGGAATTTTGGATTCCAATTTCAATTGATTAATTTCTTTGTCCAATTAAATTGCAATCAATTATTGACAATCACTGCTGACAGTAATTCGATGTAACTCAAACTTCCATGATCTTTGACCTCTTGTCGCAAATCGGAGCGTCCATCGATGAAGTTCATCGGAATGGTTGAATTGTAAGGAATT
>CAJQUW010009386.1:0-61877 GCA_907163375.1 Prostheceraeus crozeri
GGCATTCATTGGTGCTTTTGAAAAGAATCCATTCAATTTCCAACACTTTAATGTTAGCAAACTAGCACTCTATCAGGATGGGAAATTTGTATCTTGCAAAGCATATGAGCCTAATTCTAAAGATGGCAAATTCGCACGTGAATATGGTTCTATTTTCACCGCCCTCAACATGTTTAATACAGATGATTCAAATGGAATTACAATGGATATGTACAAGAATGGCTGCTTCTTCATTATGTACAACCTCACAGCAGATGCAGATCTAGGTGGTGAAAGCGTAGGAGTTACAAAGCCTGGAAATCTACGACTGGAGGTATCATTTGAGTCACCTTTGAAGAAAACAATTACTTGTCTCATTTATGCTATCTATGATAGCAAAGTTGAGATAACAAGAATGAGAGACATGACTGTCAGCTATCAGAGATGAGTAACTTAAGCAACATAGAAATCTTGAGGAAAATGAGGAAAGCTCATCCCTACTCCAAGACAATATTTCTTGATGTCTTTTCTAGAGATAATTTACCTAATTCAATTCCTTTCTATCCTTGTTCGCTCATCATCAATACGGACAGCAACAATCTTCCTGGTAAACATTGGGTTGCAGTGTACATCAATCGCTATAAAGTGGCTGAATATTTTGACTCTCTTAATCTACCTCGCTTACATGACATTGCATTATGGATGAATAGGTTCTCCTGGACGATTAAGAAAGTTACATCGTTTCCACTTCAAAGCAATGTATCTCTCATGTGCGGCGGTTATGTGCTATATTTCATCAACGAGAGACCATTGAAAAATAACTGTAAAAGTGTTTTACAACTTTTTTCGAAAGACTGCTATAAAAATGATGTAATTCTTACAAAGTATATTGAAACTGTTTTGTAATAAAGTTTTATTTTATATGTATATATCCTTGTTTTATGTTCCAAATCGTTGGGTTTAGAGGGAAAGCAAAACATGTTTACATTTCAATATGTATTTACAAATATACAGTTCTTTTCTAAATATTTACATAGCTACAATGTAGATTTCACAAATATTTTTCTCAAATCACATAGGATGGGAGGAACATCATTTATGTCTTTAATGCCGGTTATCACAATCTTTCCATTATGGAATACATGAACATGATATGGGTGCCAGTTAGTCATCTGTGCTGCTGGAAATAGTTCCACTTCATAAGTGAGATTATTTGATGATGTGACTTTACGAAAGTCATAATGATAGTTCAATTCACATAACACAGTCATTGTCTTCACTTCCCATTCAGATAATGAGTCACTAAGTAAATTTTCCAACGTAGAATGTAGATATGGTAGATCACCATCAGTGAAGCCACCAACACACTGGATTGTTCCATTTGGAAAGAATAGGATAGTCACATATTTATCCTTCCTCTGTAGCCTCCATGTTAACATTGAGGGTCTTCCCAGATGTAGATTCGTTGTCGGCTTCATCTTGTGTTTTATTAATAACCATTGCTTTCGATTGGGAATGTTCCGCTCGATTTCTTGAAGATTGAGTTTTGAGTTTACTTTTGTAGTTAACATGCGATTCACGACTTCCATCCGCTTGATGTCCTCCATCCTTAATAAATGAAATCATATGTGGTAGTATCTCTTTTGTAAAGTTTCTCCATGTGACGTCACTGAAACGGAAAAATCGATAGTCAATATCTTCTCTGGTGAACAGACGTATAGCTTGACGGTAGAGTCACACTTTATCCATACCTTTTGATTCTATTTGTGCCTTTCCACGAACACAAAATTGATAATGTCGCTCCAAAGTTGTCTTATATGTAAACGATTGGGTGCATCGATCACAGAAATGTTTATATCTTCTATTTATTTTTCTATATAATCTTGATAGTTTTCTGATTCCACAATAATGTGCACGTTCATTGTTTATAATTAGTAGTATATTCACAGTTCGTTTACCAATAAAGTTGCTGCTATATCGAACACCTTTTAGTCCTTTTTCGTAAAGGTGAATGTTGATTTTAATGTCATTATTTTTCTCAAACTTAGGAATATCTTTAATTGATACGGGTGTAGAGATGTCATTCATATTTAGTTCAGATGTCCATTTACTATATGATTTTATCTCATTCCTAGAATATGATACATCATTGTAATGTAGCATTGATAGAACTGAATACAAGAAACAGTCATTTGCATTTGAATGTACATTAATTACAGCCTTCGAATCTTTCAGACTCTTTGGTAGATTAAATACTTCTCCACCAGAAAGTAATGGACTAGTAATAACATTGAATTCTATATTTAGTATTTCATCTATAACCCAATTGCTACCCTTATTTGCAAAAGCTTCAATATGACTTGAGAGACTATTTAAGTTATCTTGGAACCATGTATCATAGTCATAAATATAGTTTGTGGATGATGAAGTAAAGTGTGCGAGAAACGTTTCATCTTCCTGAGGATTTGATCGCACATAACGAATTTGTGCTACCAGACGACCACGTAGTTGAAAATTTTCTAGAAGGTTTGTCACTAAGTTCTCTAATATAGATCGCATACTTAATAAAAAGGAAGTTATATCTACTGTGTGTGCTGATGGTGCGATGTCGTATACACGAGCATGACCGTTGAGCGCGCTTTCGCTGAGACTTACAGTTCCATGATTATTTTGAATATTCATCTCACTATTTGTATTATGCATATTCATATGCTGACGGAATTTGCTTATAGAATTATACGTTTTACCACAGCGGGAGCAGCATTGCATAAAGATCAAACTATTATTTGAAGCGCTGATTGGTACATGTCTAGACGTTGATTCAGCAGTACTAGATTCGGGTATTTCACTATCATTAGCTGAGATACTTCGAGGATTTGAATTTAAATTACAATTACTTGGTTGCTTATCACAGACTAGATTGTGTCGCTTTAGATTATCCTGTCGTTTCGTTTCATATGGACACTTCCTACACTGATAAGTTTTTCCTAACTTACAAAACTTTTCATGGCGTTGCAAATTACCATTAAGAGTAAACGTTTTTCCACATTTAGAACAGACAACCATGTTTATTAAACTGGTGAGGATTATAATTTTGCAGACTATATATATATTTTTATCATCCTATGACGTCACAACGATTACTAGCCAATGACATTTGTTCCAATCTACGATGAAATAAGAAGACAGGACTTGTATCAAATTCTTTTTCCATTAAGTTAAAAAGTCAAAGTAAAAGAAATTACAACTTTTGACACTTTATCATGTCACTGTGTGAGAGTTTCACATGCTGGCACTGCTCGCAACAGTCGGACGTTTCCTCCATCCGAGTCAGTCTAACTCGTGAAATGAGACCTTCACGATATACGATGTGCATGAGTGTCTCACGTTCGAATTGCCGATTGCCTCGGGCTACAGAAGAGGACAATAGGAAGTTTGACTGTGTCAAATTGCGAACAGACACAACCAAACCCCTATTCTCCTCCCTGAGCTTGCTCTCCCGCTGTTCAGCCATCCGAAGTCGTTGCTGGCACAACTTGAGTTTCTCCTCCAGTCGCTCATCACCTTCTAACGTTTCGTCAAGGTCCACATTATATTCCCGTAGAGGTAATGGAGCGGGAGCAGGAACAGGGACCGGATCGGGAGTAGGAGCAGGATCAGGAAAAGGGACTGGAGCGGGAGCAGGAGCAGAAGCAGGATTAGGAGAAAGGATCGGAGCGGGAGCAGGAACAGGTGACGTAGTAGGAGCTCGTGGTGGTGTGAGAACTCCTCGATGTTCGAGGATCGGCGTAAAAGGAAGCCGAGCGCTACAATTTGGCGACGCCCGGATCCGCGAGAAGGATATCGCTTGAGATGCGAAATCAATCACATGCTGAAATGAGAAGAAATAATTGTTTACTATCTATATGTCCTTATAATGAGGATAGAGCAATATAGATCTAACAAAATTTATAAAAATCATACCTCAGGAGTGACACTTGACGGATTGTCCCGAAACGAATTGTTCTAAAAATAGATAACACTGCTATAATTTTGAACCACATTTAACAAGAGAAATCATGAGATTTAGTTAATAATTATGTTATGTAGTTATCGTTAATTTCGATACTTACAAGAGAGCGTCTTGTGTCATCCTCATCAGAAGATGATGTCGCCGATGACGTAGTAGACGTCTCATCCGATGAAGACTCCGATGAGGACTCCGATGAGGACTCCCGTATCGTGTACGGACGCTCTTCATTGTCCTCAACTGATGTGGTCGTAGCCGGAGTTGAGGTGATGCTAGCAGCTCTGGATTTTCTCAGGGATAGGGATCGCATTACCTGAAGCGGTAGAAAAAGATAGAATGTTAACTGAGCAAATGGATGATGTATGATACATTAACAAGTGACGAGAGGGACTTATGAAAACGACTATAACAACTGTACTTACGGGACGTGGAGTACTTGACTCTTCTACCGCACTCAGCTTGGGAACCGGTGGTAGAATTTTGAACAGCTGCAAAGAGAATTAACGCATTATTATACATTGAGGGTGATTAATTTTTATCAACATGTCTTACATTTTTCATTTGAGGCAACTGTTTGACAACCTTTGTCTTCTTCTTCGCTGGAGGCCTCTCACACTGAAATGTTTTTGAAAAGTTAAATTTACTTCATACATAACGAAACAAATGTTCTTAACATCAATCATTTTTATTTTAAATTTAACTTGTACAGTTATCGGCACTCACCTCTAGATCGCTTGATGAAGAGTCACTATCAATGAATGCTCTTGATTTGAACTTTTGCTTTCTTTTTGTGGGAGGTTTTGCTGGTTCGGAACATTGGCTGAGTACTCCCTCTGCAGCCCTATCCTCCTTCGCGAAAAGCCTTGCCAATTTACTTTTTTCATCCTTTGAGGTTAAATTGCGTCCACCTCTGCCGTTTTCCTGCGCGCAGGATGCGTGTCTGCTGATGAAAGCCTTAGACTTGTCGTCATTTGCCATTTCCGTGCTTCGCACGTAGGACCGACAGGTGAGGCAATATACGTAGGTGCAGCCCTCCTTAAAAGTACACTCCTTGTGACCACTCTTACTGGCATGTCTCACCGGCTGCTTACATGTTTCACAAAAGTGAAATATTAAGCGCTGGCGTGCGAGGCTTGCATGACGAACCATTTCTGTAAGTCATGAAAAGCGTTTGTTATTATTTTATCTGTTAGCAAATGTGAATATCATTTAAGTGACTATTGCATAAATATTGGAAAGTAATTCTACAGTAATTGATTTTTTTAACTTAGAAAAATATTTTCGAGATAGAAACCGAAAGTCGAAATGTTAAATTTACCTTGAAAAGGCTTGCTTACATATCAACTTGAAATTTGAAATCAGCTGATAAATTATTAATTTATTTCGAAATGAAATCATAGAAACGAAACTGATGTTTTAAAAAGATAAACATTTCTGACTTTGGTTAAACAACTTTTAATTTGTAAATGGTCCACAGACTATCACTTTGAAAACAAAATTAGCATTTGATTTATTTACAAATTTGAAGCACACTTTGGAAATTATTATCTTTATTTAAACACTTCATCATGTAAGCTTGTGTGCTTTATAAGTTTTGAAAATGCTATAATTAATTATGAAAATTAATAATTCTGTTTAATAATATAACATATAGTGTTCCTAACTTAAGATCCAGCCACATGTTTTAAACTAATTGGTTATAAGAACTTAGTAATATTCCTACTCCCAAACTATATAAAGTAGTGAATAGAAGAATGTAGAACTCACTTCAGAATTGCAGTTATAAATCGAGAAAACGGAGAGACGGAGAACGAGGTCTGCTATGCACACAGAATAATTCAAAAATGAGTGAAGAACGGAGCTCTACAACTTCTTTATATATGATTCTAACAAAGGAACCATGAACAAAGACCGGATGTCATCATAACATCACATTGGTATAGAAAAACAAACTGTTGAATTCAAACAAAACTAAACAGCTGATATATTTTAATGATGAAATAGAAAAGTGCCATCAAAGTCTTTGATGCTAGAGTGGTACATGTAACCGCGAAGTTAAGCCAATTAACATGTGATGACGATGGATTCCCTGCAGTTCTAAACATTTAAAATTCTACTTAAGTTAAGGATTTCATCTCAATTCAAATAATAAAGAAAAAGTCATTAAGTTTTAAGAAGTTAAATCCAGACTGCATCATAAAACGCGCAAAAATCGAAATTTGAATTTCGCGCCAAATTTCGTAAAATCAAATTTCGCGCCAAATTTTGAAAATCAAATTTTGCACCAAATTTAAATTTAATGGCATCTAGGGTTAGGGTTAGGGTTAGGGTTAGGTTTAGGGTTAGGGTTAGGTTTAGGGTTAGGGAAGCAAGAAGAGTATCTATGGCACCCGGAACCCATGGGTAAATAAATTTTCGAGTGCGCGAAGCGCCCCCCGCCGTGTATGAAGTGTATGAAGTGTATGAAGGTCAAGGTCAAGTCAAAGGTCAAGGTCAAGTTCATGTGGAAGTTTATGCATTATAGTCATTTCGAGTGATCAAACTTTAACTTTGAAAATTTTCAAAAACTTGAAAACTTAGTTATTTTTGAGAAAAACTTAGAATTTTTCCAGTTGCATACACTTGCATACAACAGGGATTTCTTCATCGAATGGGTACATACCTTATATCATTCGAATGCTCTTTTCATGCTGATTCTAATGGTGTATTGTATGACACATGTATGACACCATCCGAAGCAGCTATAGCCCTTTGAAAGATAGATAGAATTTAGTTGAGAAACTTAGAAATTGAAATCATAAATTTTCTTCCTGCATACACTTGCATACAACAGGGATTTCTTCATCGAATGGGTACATACCTTATATCATTAGAAAGGTCTTTTCATTCTCTAGCTGATGATGTATTGTATGCAATATGTATGATATCATCCTAAGGTGAAAAAAGCATTCAAAAAACACTGTAAATCTATTCAAACTTTCATCCAATTTGACTATCATTTGAATTACACATTAATATTCATTTCAAACTTGTTCTAGTACGTTCGGTGCTGTTTCAAAGTCACAAACAAGTGATTTGAAATATATATCTTCCAAATATTAAACTTAGAAATACTTATAGGTAGCTATTTCAGAGATGAATATATCTATCCCCAGTTCCCATTCAAATCCTATTAGAAATTCGATTTGTGAAATTATAAAAATAAGATTGTTCATTTATGTAAGTGTTATTAAAGATAAAAATTACATATTGTCAATATTGGGGAAAGGAATCACTCTCTTCAGGTCAACTCGAACACATACTCATGTCTTTTTGGGGGCACCAGGGCAGCGGCGGGGCGTGGCTGGATCTATTATGCTGAACTCCAGCGCAGTGGTCAAATCCCTTTCTTCAGGTTCCAAACGCACACATATCTTTTTCGTCCTTGTTTTTCGTGGAGCGTTACGAACGTGACTTCCACCACGTGTCTTTATTGTTATAAGAGCTTCCAGCGGTGTTTCGATGAAGCTCCTTAGAACCACGCTTTCATCATCTGATGATTCTGTAATCACGGGTCCTGTTCCCAACACTGGGTTCGCATGGCGATTCCATCTCTTCGACAGGAGAAGCGGGAGGTGTTTTGGTACGTTCCATTTTTAATGTGATTAGAATAATATAGATAAAATAGCTATGGTACTTGAGGATTAGAACCTTTGATAAGAATTGGTACACAACTAGGACTTATATACTTTTCAAACAAAGGAATTCCCAACAGCCAATCAGAGAGGTTCCGATTTTCCCTAAAGGGATATATAAGGATGTAATTGTTCCAATTAAGCAAGTTCTAATCCTCGTGACTTGAGTAGACATTAAGAATCTATTACGAATCTATTTCATGATGAGTACCCAGAAACAACTGTTCTGTTACCAAAATGAAAGCCAAGTAATTATGGGTGGATCGTTGGATGCGAAGGTTAATTTGTGTTGCGGATGCAAAGTGGAACTCTGGAAGACTTTAACAGTGACAGCACTCCAAAGGAGAAAAGGACTGTCGGCGAAGTGCCCTATACACGAGTGTGATCACGACTTCACAAACAATGCAACATTCCTCGAATGGGCTGAGGACTTCTTGAAGTTAACGGAGTCCCCCGAGGGACGTGACTTACCTTCTTTCATTTTTTATGGTTAATTACACTTACATTGTAAACCTCTTGTTTTCATTTCGCAAATTCTGTAAATGGGATTCTGATTAGTAAATAATAGAACATTCATAACATAATTTCTGATCTGTAAACGCATTATGAAAATAAAATTGTCATCATAGTCACAATGGCCACAATTGTCGCATTTGAGCAAGCAGTCTCAAAACAAACACCTGTTTAAGTACCGAAATAGATGTTCGCATCCCTATTCTAATTCACATACTCTAATTCAATTTCGGAACAAGGCGTTCCGAATCATTGAGTATGATCTCAATTCGCCTATCAATCGGAACGCGGTTCCTATTTACATGTTCCTATCCATGTTCGCATCCATTCGCAATTCGGAACATGTTCATATCCATGTTCGCATTCGCAATTCGGAACACATGTTCCTATCCATGTTCGTATCCACTATCAGTGCGTCCGCAATTCTAACTACTGGCGTCGCAAACACAAGCTTTGTGAACCACAAGAAAGTGTCTACCATGAAATTCAATGCCATCTCTTAAAACCTCTTGAAGCTCATCGAGAAACTCATTCAGATATCGCGTATCATCAGGTTTTCCAATGCCAACGGTCAAAACAATCTCGAATACTTTCCGTGGGTACAAGTTTGCTATATAAGCTAAAACAGGCCAGGCAGTCACATGACTGCTATTAAACAACGGCAAACCATCAGTGCTCCAAACCATCTCAATTTTTTCCAAACTGAGAAGATCGTCTTTTGGGTACCTTCCCATGTAGAAAGCAAGTTGCTTCCGCAAACCGAAATAATAATACGCGTGACCAGAAACATTTTTAATATCATTTTGTACAGGATTTCTTTCATCTCCGAGAAGTGTTTTATAACTATTTGGCAATCTTGCTCTTATGCAATCTGGATGACGATTCAGACATTTCAATATGTCGTCTATCTGCGTTACCGACAATTTGCAATTAAGAACGGTATCACGGAGGTCGTCCCATAGAGATATACTGTCCGGTGAATCACTTTCTTCATCAGCGGAAACGTCAGTAAGTAGGTCTCGATGACTAGCAGTTTCGACTTCATCAGTATCTCTGTATTCGAACAATTCATTGACATCATCATTCTCGAAGGTGGCAGGGTCGTACGCAACAGATATTGGAGAGGCATGACAACTTCCTTCTACCTCATCTCCAGTTAATGACACATGATTGGCATGATCAATGTTGATTATATCGTCCTCATCCAGAAAAATACCAGACGTGCTATCAACAGGAACAATAGTAGTTGTTTCATGTGATAAATGAATTTGATCATTGAATCGACGGCGCTTTGAACGTTTCCAACGATTGACATACTCCTTTCTCTTTATTGACTTTTCTGCACGAGTTAAGCCTACATTCACATTTTCCCACAAATCTTGTACTTCTTCATCAATCTCCATCACATAATTCTAAGCATATGTAGGTCATCTACTTCAGGAATAATGAAGCCATGTGTTATCTTCGACTACGGAATCTAAAAGACGGAAATATGTTCTTAAAGCCTATCAACTTCGAATTATGAAAGAAATTGAGATAATTAAGAAGCAAATTTAAACATGCTAAACATATACATGTCACGATTTTTATTCTTGAAAAGCTTTTCAAAAAACCTATTACTTAGTAGTCTATTACTTTAGTTGCCACTGCTTGCGGATGACGGTCTCAGAAGAATATTCTTCTGAGACTTTTGAAAGAGAAAAGAGTTCAAAAAGTGCCAAATCACCCCATTGGCGGGTGATATGGCACTCTTTAATTTGGTCACAGTAGACTTGCGAATTAAGTGTCACAATGCTGCAATTTAATGAATTGGAGTATTAACGTTCTAATGGCTATGTATTTCATCAAAACAAACTGATACATAGACCTCTAACATAAGGGGTTTAAACATATGGGCCTATACATACATGTATATAAGGAGCCTTAGCATAAGATGATTAGGACCCATTGCCATACTGCGTAACCAGGACTATTTCGTAAATTAATTGAAGCATGTAGACAAATCAAATCTAGGCTGTTAATTTGTACATACACAAAAAATGTCAAAATGCTATTTCAGTAAAATGTATATTTTATATACAGTAAAATTAATATTTTATACTAAGTAAATGCTATTTAAATGCAAATTTAACCAGCGTACTGCGGAGGTGGGTCAATTTGGCCCACTTGCTCATTTATAATGTGATAATTCGCAAACTATATCCGACTGGCACCCAATTTTTCCTGACATCTTACAGTTTGGTATTGCGCAAATTCAAGTGGAATTTCAGACCCAAATGTTGTATACTTTTTATGTTACAGTGATTTTAAAATTTTTACCACGCGAACGGCTGAGGTGGGCAAATTTGACCCATCTCACACGAATGTCATACTTCAGTTTCTGTATTCCGAACAACGAGTCTCCTCGCTTACAGCAGCGAAGCAGTTTTCCATGCAACTTTCCCTATTGCTAACAGGCAGAGACAGCGTGCTGAAACAGCCAATGAAACTCAAGTAAATGCCAAACAATGAAATTTCCGCTCAAGGCGTGAGAAGTGAAAACCGAGTGACTTACATTCTCGTAAGATGGCTGAGCGCAATAGAGGGAATATTCCTCTAATTAGAGATCATTACAATTCTATTGAGTCGTTAAAGGTCTATCACAGGTCGATGGTTATTCCCATTTCCCGATAGAACTCATCTCAAGATATACGACCATCATACCTACTCTACTGATCTGACTATTACACTAATATTATGTTAAATTCCTGTGCAAAATTTCGTGCACCATAATATTTTTCCTATAATTGGTGAAATAGTGTAACACATCATAGTTATCATGGATAGATAGAAGTCATGGGCATTTCAAAGCTTGTCGAAACTCACGTGCTGATCGAAAGCAGTGAGCAAAGGTCCACGCCATATTAATAAAGTATTTGTGATTTCAAATTGATGTAGATAAACAAATTTATCAAACGTCGCCTTCGTCTTTGCATTTTTAGCTAAATAAATCATGAGTGTTATATCTTTGGATAAATGTGCCTTTTTACAATATTTCGTGAACGTCAAGGATTCTGATATAAATAAATTTGATTTCAGTAATTCAGAAGATGTTGCTTATCACAATAAACTAACAAACATGTTCAAGGATCTATCTAATGACTTCATCGAACCAGCGAAGCTCTCGTGTTATCTAGCAAGGTTAAGAGCAAGTTAAGAGTGTAAAAGGTTGAGCTGAATCGAATATTTTCTACAAGGGGCACATAGACATCGGATTGACGGCATATAATCAGGCAATAAAAACATCCCATCAACTGCCTTTCTAATTTACGGATAGTATGTTGGGTGAAGTCCTTTGGTGAAGTCAGACAACTTGTAAATCCTAAATAAAAATATTGTAAAACACTTACAACTTTCATGCGTACATGCCCAGTTGTAGACAAAATTGCTCATTTAGAAACGAACAAAAATAAGGAAATTACCACTTTACTCATATTACTTTTACCACATATACTCGTGTACTGGGCATATATTCTGCTCAAATATGAGAATTTTACAATTTGGCACTCATGATATATTATTTCATCATACAAGAAAGCATAGTAAATCAATTCATAAAGTTGAATTATTTAGTGAACATTGCCTAAACGTTTGCATTCAGATGTTCATTTTCCATACGTTCGTGAACGTAAATATCCAAAAAAGCACGTCTGTAAAACGTTCAAATAAAGTATACGAACTTCCTGTTCTGGCTGGGTATACAGTCACCGTGTGGCAGGGCCAATGAATGAAAGACTTCTCCGTTGCGCTCCAATGCAAATGAACAAAGAATGCAGATGAACCTCCAATGCCGAATGCCCATGTAGCAGGTCGATTTTGAAGATGATCAGCAAAGGCGGCGCGAGTCTGAGTTGTCGAAAATTCGCACGGGTTCACACCGCGAAAGTTGCGCTTGCACTTTCCATCACAAAGCCGTTCGACTATGCGCTGCAATTGAGTGTGTGTCAGCCACCTTATGATTATTAGCGTGCACACTCGATACTGATGTTACGCGTTTTGGTCACTTCTAGGTGGGAGTCGGAGACAGCATTCAAAAGCACACGATGTCAGTGGGCAAGGAGAGATCAGGAGAGAAAAGGAGATCAAGTTTTGTCATCGGATGCCAATGTCCAGCGTCAAAAATAGTGCATCAGATGCTGTAGCATATGTCTACGACTACGTCATGGTACGAGGGGAACCCGATGTCAGACAACAGGGGCAGAGAACACGATTTCCATCTCTTTCCTTGGATTAACGGTTGCGAATGACTTGTCATGGAAACCGCATATCCAGTCCATTAGCAAGCAGTCAGCTCAACGCATTGGTGGCCTCTATCGTGTCAGCTATCTACCACCACATACAGCTATCTCTGCAAGTCGAACATTCGTCCTCTGATGGAATATTGTTGAATGGGTTGAGAAACGTGTCAACAATCTTATAGGTGAAACACCCCGATTAACCAAAATCTATGGCACTCCTATAGGAAACGTCCTACGGAATTATTGTAATTTTCCTATAGCGGGTAGTGCTATTGCTATGGAACTCTATTCTATGGCACTGTGGGAAAGTTTTGTCCCATTGAATTTTGGGGAACTTTGATCCTATTGCCTCTTGGACTAATTTGTCCCATAGACTTGTGGGAAATCCTGTCCTATCGAATTTCTGGAAATCCAATTCTATCGATCTTCTGGAAAACCAGTCCCATAGAATTTTGGGAAATTCAGTGTTTATGGCATCTCCTAATGCTACAGCGTGTCTAGCCCTTTCCACGACATACTGACGCTTTATGTGATCATGATTGTAAAGAATAATCAGTTTAGATTAGAAATTGTGATAATGTCAATATAAAGACAACAATATGCATGAGGTATTTGTACTTTTTGCTTTCAATCCCCTTGACATGTCGGTGAAAGTCCGGCCCAGATTTCAAAAAAATAGTTTGAGAATCAATCACACTATGGAGCATTGCCTTTTAACTAATTTCATGATCATTCACAAAACGCCATTAATTCAAAAAACAGCTAATGATTTTTAGTATCTTCTCATTTTAGTCTTTTGAACACTTGTTTCGATGAAAAGTTTCTCAGAAATCATTCTCCATATTTCTTTTTCTTCCATTGGGAAATGTAGTAGGAGTTGATCTGCAACAAACAGGAATTAAATGATAAATATGCGATAAATGATAAGTTGATGATAGAACATAGACGTTCTGCATATAGGAAGATAGACTTCGTTTAAATGAAAAATGATGCAAAATACTACAATTGAAGAATATTTGATAATTGCTATGTTTCTTGTATTGGAGATTTGTATTATTTATATAGGATTTTGGCATAATAAAGCAATTGCTCCCCGCTGTGATCTTGCAGATGAAAAATACGCCAGAAGTTTCATTTTACTTGCTTATTGTCACAACCGCGTTTCGTCTGCTCTCAGTAGGTGTGACACGCAGAATGAATCATAGTGATTGAAACATGATTCCTGCTAGAATATCGATCAAACAATGATCCTTTATTTTATTCAAATTGTTGATGCACTTCTTCTCCTATTAGCAAATTTTCTGTATATGTACTTTTTAGCTACTACTTATTCATTTCGTGATTGCTTGTCCAGTGACTGTCCATTGCTTGATCGATATTCTAGCAGGAATCATGTTTCAATCAGTTTGATTCATTCTGCGTGTCACACTTACTGAGAACAGACGAAACGCGCTTTTGACAATAAGCAAGTAAAATGAAACTTTATGAAACATTATATTGGTTTCCATGCATGCATGTATGCGCGTATTCAAGGTGTAAGTATGTAAAGTTATTGTCTTTTCTAACTTTTTGCAAGCATCTTGCGATGCTGGTGGAATTTTAGAATTAAAAGCACTGCTATTATTGATAAGATTTATGCTCCTAAGCTTCCACCTACTAAAACCGCATCAGATGAAACGAAAGAGGTTAAGCTTATTAGAGTAATTATCATGTTTGCATTAAAATTCAAATATGAATTTTGATTTTAATACATAATAAAAATAATTTCAAAAATTATGGACAATGGATTCAAGCTTCATAGATAATTAATATACTGTAGTGGCGGTGACATTACATTTCTGTCATTACATTTGGTCCATACATGCTTATTTAGAGAGGAACTCATCATCCTTATGAATAGATTCTCTTCTTTTTTTCTTTGGATAGTCGGTCGAAAAATTCGGCATTGAAAACTGAAAACCTCAGTTTCATGGGAGTTGTAGCATGGGAATAACATAGAATGGGGAATCATGGCTAGTACATCAATGATACATTAGTGGATCACGCATACTTAATTACATACATGCATAAAGACAAATACAGGAAGCGTCACTTATTTACTATATTCGAAAGATGAATACTTTCTCGTAATTATTTCCTTCCTTCTGAGAGAATTTCAAATAAAATATTTATCTTTTTTATCATTTAAAAATTCTTAGATGCAAAGTGTCATTTTCTTATCACAAACGCTGCTTGATCTATTTCCTATCAGAACAACTAAATGTCGGAATTTACATTCCTTTATTTAAGGCGGCCGTCTAAAATTTCAACAACCAATAGTTAATTTATTTAACTGATTTACTTGTCAAGTAGCGATAAATGGTATCAACTTCCGTGATATAACAGGCCTGCAGAAGAGAGAAGAAAAGTTCCACAATCATTTGCCGCAATCAGCAGTTTTTATATTTCTCTTTGCGCTTTGCAAGGATTATTAGCAAAAGCAAGAATGCAAATTATGCAGTGGATGAAAATTAATAGATAATCGCTTGAAATATGATGAACATTTGTCGAGTGACGTCCACATCTGTGCGCCCAGCGGGATTTTGAACAGGAAATGCATAATGGAACAATGACTAAAACCCGAAATCCATTTGGTCAGACTGCATGTTGAGATGATTAGCTTATATTTGATGAATCTGGCAGGCAAGTCTGCAAAGTTTCGAGGAAATAATCCATAATGTAAACATGAGTTTCACTGTTCTATTTCAAGACGATCACTTGAGAAACCTGTGAGTTTGTACTAAGATTGCATGCACATAGGGGTCAGACAACGTATTGGTTACATGCTGCCCATGTACCTAGCGCAATGAATGAATCACACAAGATAGGCGTTACAGACAAGCGGGAAAGTTGTGCAGCGGCTACAAAGCTGAGTGAACGTATTGGAATGGAATCCTTGCTACCTAGACTATCTAAATTTATTACCACATGTATTTGGGAAACATCGTCAATCTATAGAATAAAGAAATTATACAGTGCATCTTAGTCCATTCAATTTTTGGTTTAGACTTTAACATTCTAACTTATAATTTGAAGTATGAGTTTAAGGCAACCGAATTGAATATTAATGACGACTTCCAGAGAATTATTTTCTTTTGCGATTATGCTTGCGTGTGTGTGTATTAATTTTTCGTGTTAGAGTGCCGTGGTACACTTATTAAGGTTACTTAATTTTCAAGAAGAACAGCATTATAACACATTATTACGCAGAATATTGCGCACGGTGCATCACGAATGTAATAAACAAGTGTAGCACTATTGTAGTACAACCCTGATAAAGCGCAATAACACTTAGTTATAATCGCTAGCATTGAATAATCAGCTCGAGAAAATGAGAAATCGAACACAAATTTTCTTCAACCAATTGAGAAAAAATATTAATTTTTTTCTGTGTAACGCTTCGCTTTCTGCTTCTGCTGGTAAAATCATAAAAATAAAGGGAACTTTAAAATCACATTGAACGAATTGTACTAGAGTCTGATGCATGGGAGCTGCTTTCTCTTGTTCCTACAGGCCGACGAATTTCTATGTTCTTTTCTGAGGTGCATAGTTGACCATTGAATCACTTTCATAGAAGGATTGGCACTGTATGCAATTAGCAGTTGATAGACATGTGATATAGAGACAGTCACGTGAACTCACACTCTAGATCTTATTGTGCGAGCCGATTCTCCAACATATGTCGATGTGCAACCTGTACATTCAATGAGACATATACAAAACTTTAGAAATCACACTTCAGATTTGTAAGACTGTGTACAGTATTTACAGATAGCTATCATATATACACTAATGCAATTTTTTATATATCCTCGTCAATCCATTGAAAATTGAACTTAGGTGAACTTCAAGAAATGTGAAAAAATGATGCTTTGAAGGAAAATCACATGAATGTAACACAAATTCCAAACGGCAATGCAAGAGCGATTGTCCAAAGAAAGTTATCAGACATGCCATGAAGCAAGTGAGTATATCGAGTGAGAAAGAGGTGAAAGAGAAAAGTTGTGGTCATCATTACCAAAAAGCAATGAATTGAGAATTCAAGAGAAATAAAAAGAATATGGTACAAATGTAGTTTGCCACCTCATTGAATGTCTGTTTCCCTAATAAATCTCTATCTCATATTTTACTACCCATGTCACAACAGGAGTGTATACATGATAGCTAACTGTGTATAGCCTACTGTACACAGTCTTACAAATCTGAAGTGTGATTGTTAAAGTTTTGTATATGTTTCATTGAATGTACAGGTTGCACATCGACATATGTTGGAGAATCGGCTCGCACAATAAGATCTAGAGTGTGAGTTCACGTGACTGTCTCTATATCACATGTCTATCAACTGCTAATTGCATACAGTGCCAATCCTTCTATGAAAGTGATTCAATGGTCAACTATGCACCTCAGAAAAGAACATAGAAATTCGTCGGCCTGTGGGAACAAGAGAAAGCAGCTCTCATGCATCAGACTCTAGTACAATTCGTTCAATGTGATTTTAAAGTTCCCTTTATTTTTATGATTTTACCAGCAGAAGCAGAAAGCGAAGCGTTACACAGAATAATAATTTAATATTTTCTCTTAATTGGTTGAAGAAAATCTGTGTTCGATTTCTCATTTTCTCGAGTTGATCTTTCCAACCACTTGTGAAACAGTGGAGTCAACCTGATGGCACACCTATTAAAGGTATTGAAAGTGGAATTAAAGAACGGTTTTCTAAGTGTTACCTAAAAGACCAAAAATAATTGGACTGTAATTCAATCAGATAGTAGTGTATAAATTGTTGGAACACCGAGGACTTGATAACTTACTTCATGGCTTAAAACACCGATTCGAGGATTTCACCAAACGTGGATTTCTCAGATGACGCAGCAGACTCGTTGAAAGAACCCGATTAGCCCGAACTGAAATTTAAAACATAATATGCTTGGGTCAGTCAGAAAGCTATGAAACAAGCGGAATCAAAAGATACACCCGGTATCTAATATAAGAAAAATTCTGTTCCAATTTCGATGTATCTAACTGCTGCATCATTTAAGTGATTACAGCTTATCTTCAAAACTTATAGCATAAATTTATGCGTAGGTCTTCGCTGAGAAAGGTTTACGATTTTCAAATTAATATCCTGAATAATTTAATCTAGTTAAAATATTCAAATTTACAATAATTTTTGTGCTATGATAACGCACATCGCATAGCACTTGAACGTATTGTTGAACTGGCTACTTTACACATACGACAATTGAACGAGGAATAGATAAGACTGTCTACATAAATCTTATATTACAGTAGTTCTAATTCCTACCTCAAAAAATCTAAATAATTGCACAATTCAATAAAACAGTGCGTGAATGAATTGCTGGAACAATGAGGACTTGATGATTTGACTGATGGACTATACAAATGATACTGAACAATGATACTGAACAACTGAAGTTTCATTTGAACTTACTCCATTGGTGTGATGATTGAGACAAACCGGATAAGATGATTGATTCAGCAAACGACGGATTTTCATAAAAATGCGAGACACGACCAAAGGATGTGATGAACAATGACTGTTGCACATGCCAAAGGCATCTGAAATTATACTGAACATGCAAATGTTACAATATCATTGGACAAAGTCAGATTACAGAGTCAAAACTGTCGCTGCGCGTTTGCTTCTTTTGGATAGCTTCTATGGCACTCATATTTTCCCACTTCCAGTGCAATAGGATCCAATTGACTTCGATTGAATGGTGAGGTGTGCTATGGCACTCCCATTGCGTGTCATAGAATGACATAGAGTGCCATTGAATTTGGTTAATCGGGACTTGTTGACAAGTTACAGTCACTCTGCGTCAGACGGGATGTTCCTTCAGTCAGTCTCTTCTACAGATAATATTTCGTTAGAAGCAGCTCTGCAGTTATAGAGTGCATACCAAAACACAAGATCTTCTCCAGAGGCACAAGCAGAGTTAATGTTCTCACGCGCGAATAGGTTTCTGATGGGAACAACTTAACCAGATTAGAAGATCTATTTTGCTTTTATTTATTTAAAATAGTATAATTCAAATTGTTCTTTTTAATCAAGTAGCTCTCGGCTGTGCTAAGGATGAAAATTCTGTAAAAAACCTCTGGTCACAGAATGATAAAAGTAGTTTAAAGAAGTACCAGAAAAGAAAAAAGTTTAAAGAGATACTTTTTTGAACAGAGCAATAGGAGTATCATGATTAGTCTATATACAAGAAATGACGTGGAAATTCGATGAAGCAGCCTGGGAATTTGAAGCTGGAAATCTGGCCGCCACCATATGTGAGATTGGATTTGCTTTGGAGAGTTGACCTTCATTTCTACCACAGGGTGCAGCATTGATCATATATCCGATGTATTAAAGATACCCGAAAGCGCGAATGAAATGACAGCTAAATGGAAAGTTAACTAAAAACTACATATTCGATCCTTAGTTTAACGATAAGTTAGTTAAATCTTCGTTCTCTGTTTTGTCCGCAACAATGTCGATTTTACAATTGCTGAAATGAATATAGAACCAGTCCTTGATTTGCGTTCCCTGTCTCTATTTCGGATGTTTTGCGAGAAATCGTGGTCCGGTTAGTTACTTGCTTTAGGTTGGACTGATGCTCAGATTCCGCAGTTTTCTGTAAATTTCAATTGTTTTGATAGTCTGAACACGTTCTTTACTTTCGGTCAACTGATCACAAAATATTGATACAAATTATGCACTATTAGCCGGCCTGAATTATTAGAGTGATTGAATTGGCAGTAACAGGGCTGGACTAGTCCCATGTGCCGAACATTTTGTCCAGTTACATGGTTAGAACAAGTTTTGTTGACACTGAAAGGAACATTGACATATTCACATAAAAATGTAGATGATGACACTGCTGAATAATCTGTCCTTCCTGCGTCGTTCAAGACATCAATTTATCTTTCAGATTCAGAAGAATGCGGAACTCCTCGTTCGCTGACAGGACGCAGAGGCTTCATCCTCAGTCACCAGGATTTTGATGGGAGAACAGAATATCGGACAAACACGAATTGCGAATGGTTAATTCAAGGAGAGAAGTCAAAGATTGTTCATCTTCACTTCGTCCAATTTGCGATGGAGGATATGAAGGATAAATGCTACGACACTCTTACCGTCTACGATGGTGGAAATAAGAACAGCAGGAAGTTGAAAACATTGTGCGGTAACAAAGAGAAACCATCAGATATCTATTCCAGTGGACAGCAGCTGTTGTTGAAGTTCAAAAGTGATGATTCGACGCAGAAGTCAGGATTTAACATTTCTTTCAATCTGGATGAAGCAAGTAAGTGTTGAATTTCAGCGGCCGTCAATTCTCAGTACATGACAAGTCTTTCAAATGACTGAATCAGAGAAGTAGTTCTATCTTCTTTGTTTAAAGTTCCTCAATGACCACAGCTTGAATGTAAGTGCTTGAAATCAGTGAATTAGGTAGTTCTAGTTTTCTTTTGTTTCACAACTTGATCATCCGTGTTCTTCACCTAATGTATTCAGCTCATCTACTGCAAACCTCTTCAATGATGTCTTCGCTGTTGTTGTTTACCTTCGGCGACAGTTTGTATTTCAACCAGAACACGCATATTTCTAGCATGTCAAAATATGTTAAAGCATTGCACCATTTCTCCATAAGGAATTTCCATCTGCATTCCAACTTTTGAGTGAGTGAACGAGTTTTTTGTCGTTCACTGGCAAACAAGATTTTCTAGTATTTGCCACTGAACTAAAATTTTCCTGTTCTTGGACTGACGAGTGAACTGAACTGATGTCATGGAAAATGTATTCTCACACATCTTCAATATTCGAACATTCACAGCGGTTTGGTGAAGTGATGGTTTGAAATAAGAATGAGTGGACAGAACGTCACACCACGAACATGAGGCGCAAGTTTCGTATAGACAAATTTTCTACAGCGGTGTCTGTTCCTGAAGTATACAGCACAACATAGACCGCTCAGGTTGTCTTTCGATGTCTGTCGGTTGCAATTCCATTTGATAGATATCATGCAAGAAGTCAAAACTGTTCTCTTCTCCGTCTTCGTACTCATTGACTTGATATAAGCAGAGGTGTCTTCATCTGCTTCTGCTGATCGATCGATTTTTTAAGTATTTTCTTCATCTTTAAGACCAAACAATTCGAAATTTGTCGATCAAAGTATAAAGGACAAAACATAATTTATGGCAACCGAACTTAATATTTGGTTTAGATGGTTTTTGCAGAGAAATGAGTGATTCCATGCCAATGTCTTAAGGTCAGCCTAATTCGATAATACAAGTAAGTAGCTGCAACTAATCACATTCATCTCCAAATTTTTTGATTCATACATGTACCAATATAAAGTAACTCATTTTGCTTACTATTAGTTATTTACTTTAAATACATATGAATATCATGGTGAACGTTTCTTGTGCATCCGGACGAAACCTTAAGTAATAGATCTGTGAAATAGGTATGTAAGTAGTAAAATGCACACAATGCTACAAGACGAGGATTTCTTCAATCTTTATGGATGTTTATATAATTTAATTTTTTATGTATTCATCTTCATCTTATAATTATCTCATTTCGCATATCATTATTGATCTCATTGACGACTATTTTTGGATATTTTGAAAAGATAACTCCAATGAAGAACTTCCATTCCATTGACAACAATCAGCCTAATACCTCTATCCCGACTACTTATTACATGAAAAGTCATTTTCCAATGGCCCGAATTAAGACGGAATACGACTCAAAATTGGAAAAAGCAAGTTTCGAAGATCTTGGCTGCAGACTAGTTCACAATCAATGTCCGCGTGCGCTCACTGCTTTCAAGCCAAATATGAACACCTCGACCAACAACTTTCAAGGAACGAACTTTGTTTACAACCTGAATCCTCGAGCTAAAACTGCCGAAAACTCAGCAATTAACTTAGTACATAAAGTTATCAATATGCTTTGAAATAGGTGGTGTCTTCTTAAGAAAGTTATTTGCTAAAAAGAGTAATAAAAGATATGTACAGGCCCGATTCTGCGTACTCACGCTTCTTCAGGGGCAAAAAGCTAAAAGCGTCAACTAAAAACAGTCAGAGCGCGATGTCTTGGTGCTAGGGTGCACAATACCGGCATCTTTAAAAATTATCGGGATCTAAATCCCGGGATTTACTTCGTTATCTATCAGTCGTTTAGTTAAGAAATTACTAGGCAAAGGAAAACCAAGATGCACACAATATTTCTCCGTTCTTTTTTTCTGCGCAAATCGGCCACTGAAAACTAGTCGGCACGGGGATCATTATATACATTCATAACGCTGCTTATTGTTTGCAAGAAATGACTGGCACGGCGTCACCTCGATATTGACTCATTTAGCCATGCCTGCATTATGTCACAGCACACCGCCGAGCAATCTTCGTACGAGTGATGAAGAATTTATCATTCAAGTATAAGTAACTTCGTTAGAGTTTCGGTTGGCTAACCTAATATTTTGTTATTTTTCAAATCACCTCTCTTCATCATGTAATCAGTGCTTAAATGAAATGAATAAGAAACTTATTCTATAAAAATGTCTCATCTCCTAAAATGTGAACTTACCTTACATGAGTTGCTTCATTACAAATAATGATTTATGAAATTGCTCACATTCGAAACCATAAATAATGATTTACAATTTTAATAGATTATTAGTTTTTATTACCATGGAGTCGGTGCGACTGTGTAATCAATATTAAGGTATACAAAGGCAAAATCGCAGAAAGAAACCGCAATCTGCATGAATCTAGTGGTGTTTTCTCAATCCCTGGATTGTACACCCTACTTGGCGCTGTGTCCTTAACTTCTTAACGATGGAGAAACGTATGAACCTAATCAAGTCTAGAGTAAGTAACACTGAAAACCAAGCTAATAGAATAATAAAATCCTCATGTAAAAATTTTACTAAAAATCAGACAAACCGTCTATGGTAGAGGAACCGAGGCTGCTTCGTTCCAAGTGACTATCGAAGATCATAAAGATAAGGTGGAAGGATCGTATCCCCTGCGTCCTGTAGTATTTTGTAGGAATACGCCAACCAAAAACATAGACTGGCTCGTGACAAAACTGTTGCCTCAAATGACTCAGTTCGTACCGCCGCATATTAAGAACGCCGAAGACTTAATTGTTCAGCTTCAACGAATAAAATATATACGTAATAGCCCATTCATATCTTTAGATGTAAAAACCTTTATCCCAGCATTCCTATTTCTGATGGCATAAAAGAAGTTATCGAATTTGTCTCTGAAAATTGGAAGAAAATCAATAGTTGCGAATTGGATATGGATTCAGTTGCAAAAATGTTAAACTTCATAAGTTATAATTACGAAATTAGGTACAACAACAAACACTATCTGAAAATTAAAGGTTGCCTGATGGGGTCTCACTTCAGTCTGCCGTTAGCTATCATTTATTTACATAAGTTAGAGACTGCGGCATTGAGTGAGTTGAAAAATAGATTTAATATCCGCCCGGATCTCTATGCTCGCTGCATACACGACATTGTCATATGTCCTTTTGAAAAAGATTCTGACTTCTCTGTTATCTAGGATGTCTTTAATGATATTAACGAGAACATTAGATGATAATAATAGTGTATTTTTTAATTTTTGCATATTGACAGCTTTTACTCTCTCGACATTAAGTTCAACATTGAGATATCAGAAAACGGTGTTTTAAACTTCCTTGATTAAAGTATTCATCTAAATGATGGAAAAATAAAATGAATAAAATATTCATCTAATTGAAATAAATTATAGCTGGTTCGGAAACCCGTATCACTCCGTTATCGCTTTACGTATGGATAGTTACGTTCCTAGCCACGTTAAAAACAACTATTTAAAGAATACGGTAGAATACGTACAAAGAAGATGCAGTTCGCTAGCTTCTTTTGATAGTGCTAAGAGCAAGTGAAAGAAAAGTTCCAACACAACGGTTTCCATGCCAACAGTATATTTAAAAGTAAAAAGCGCAAACAAAAAGACCAAGTGTAAAAACAAAACAAATATCCTAAAAATGAAATACGTTGATAATAGCACTAGGCGAAAAATACGCACCCTTATCAAAAATTACGACTTGCCTGCAACTTTTGGTTGATGCCCTTAACTCTAATTTACATAATAATCTGCAATGTAAACCTAATGTTAAACAGCACGAAAATTGTATTCCCTGTAACTGCCTACCTAGTAATAGCATTTGTTTGAGCAAATTTTTAGTTTATAAGTTCACTTGCAATTTTTGCAACAATGAGTACGTCGGGCAGGCCAATCGCCCTTTTAAATTCCGCTTCAATGAACACAGTCGATATTTTAACAGTAAAATCAGCAGCACATTGGCTGACCACAGACTTAATTGTAATCGAGCTACTTCTATCGATGACTTCTCGATATCTTGGACAAATGTATGAATCCAGTAGACACTCGTTTGAGATCAGTTCATAAATTCTTGAAACCAACGATAAACCGTAAACATGAACTGATCGATTTCAGATTCTCACACTTCGTACCATACCGTATATAAGGAATGTAAAATATATTCTTCATTTATTATATCAAATAAGTGTGTTGGAACAGAACATAACAACTGAAGACATGAAAATCCGAAGATATCTCGGATTTATTGATTTATTGAAGCCCGCAGTTTCGGTTCGGTTATCGGCTAGACGGACATTAAACAACGTATCACACAGAGTACATTACAGTTCCGCCTACATAGCAACTTTTGGGTGAACATGAAGAACTTAAATGAACAAACTTGAGCTTACTAATGCTGCTTTCGAGGTTTAAGCCAACTTTTTCATATTTAATTTAACACGGAGTGCGTGTTTAATGTTTGATGAATGTTTGACACAAGACTATGTGGCCTATCCGATCTACCTATTCGCTTACACCAGAAACGCTTGTGGTAGTTCGGACATGTACAGAAAGCAACCGACAACATCATCGGTGCGGTATATCATCTATCGGTCGTTGGTCGCCGTCCACCAGGAAGACCGAAGAAAACGTGGTATGCCGGTGTCGAAGAAGATCTAGAATACCTGAAGGTCAAGGAAGACACAGCTCTGGATCGGAGTGCCTGGAAAAAAGTCATCTCAGCAACGTCCAACCCTGGTGTTATCATCGTCTCCGTGTCATGTGACATGGCTCTGCAGAAGAATATTTCGATAACGTCCATTCAATCTCAGACCACAGGAGGCACAAGCGATTCCACGTTATGGGCGTTGTGGCCTTCAAAATTGCAATTTTGCAAGCAAGGCGATGGAGAACTGACCTATGGCAATGGGGCGTATGCCGCCTGTACTGTTTTGTTCTATTTCTATGCACTGTCTTTATTGTGTTGCATTGTTGAGATGTCATCATTTGCGCTACTTAATGTACTGCTCGTTATTACACAATATCACATTGCTGCATTACCTACTTGCGTGGCTCTTGATCGGTCGTAATACATCATACCTCCGGTTTTTTTTCTTCAGCGCGATAAGTCTGCTTGAATGTATTAATTCCCGTGCGAAGGTTGGCAAAGATCCAGAAATCACTGTTGCAGCCAGAATTCTTAAGAATGAAAGAAACCGTTCAGCAGCTTGTCCAACATTCTCAGTTGTCAGATCTTTCATGTGCAATGGTAGAATGCCATCTATACCACTTGCGGAGGCGCCTAAGAAAAATTTGATTGCGGTTCGCACTTCAGAGATCGTTACGTCTATATTGATTTCTGTTGCAATCTCTGGAAAATGTTCGTCTTCCGCAGCACTTGGATGCTTATTTCTTAATTCAATTTCGGTTTCATCGGAGAGGTCAGGAGTGTCAGTTGAACATATCATTCTTATTGCTGCCAAATTTGCTTGTAGAATGCGATTCAGCTTCTCTTTGAGTTCATTTTTTCAATTCCAAACTTTTTGTGATCTTTGTTACTAACTTTAGGAGTCGGTGAAGCTCTTTACCAGTTAAAAAGTTATCTGTCTGTTGTTTCACACTTGCTGTCAGAGATGCATTGCTTAGCTTTCTGGTATATTTATGATGAGATAAAGGTACAAAGGAGAACATCGCGAGTCGTCGCCAACCAGTCTCAGACGAAGAGAGAGCTAGGTTAATCCTAGCTAGGTTAATTCCCTCAATCCAGATGCTACGGCCGGACGGGCAGCTTTAGGTATCCCTTGTAAAACTGGATATTCATGTCTCAAACTGACGAGATGCTATAAAAATTCAGTAACATCACTTGTTGAAGCGGATAAACTTGAATCACTCTGTGATGATTGCCGAATATCAATCGGGTTTCTTTGCAGATCAGTAGGGATTGGACAATGTCTACATCGCCAAGTATTCAGAGTGGCGGCTCGTTGTTCTGTGATTTTCGCGTAAGATAAGTGTGTCCAACCCTGACAGATCACATTGTTTTCCTTGCCTGACTACACGTCTTGAACAATGGAGGCAAACAATTGGTTATTTGTTCACTCGGCTGTATCGATTGATTCACTACTTGTTGTGATGGCTGTTCATTTGATTGATCATGGCATGCTGATTGGAATGTGCTGCTATTGTTCCAGATCCAGATGAATCATCAATGACGGAATTGATGTTGACTCATTTGCAGAACATGTCATTAGTACTCCTTCATGGATGGAAATACTTAAGAATCATGCTTGAATTGATTAATAGTTAATTAATTAACTGATGTTGTCCTGCTGTAGCATAGACAAGATGTGTGAAAAATTAAAATGAAAAAATGCTAAAAATAAAAAAAATAGATTTTTTAAATTTTAAAATTTAAATTCATAAAAGTTTGACTGAAAGTTCTGCATAAGTAGTAAGAACCCACTCTGTAAGGCTATATCGGTAGCCTAATATAAAAATTGAGCTACACATTGGACCGAGGAGCACTGAGATAATTATAAGCGGCAATGGAAATATTTTCTTTCTAGTGATCACCTCAGGAGGTTGTGAAGCACTGACATGAAAATTGAAGAATATATCTGATGTATATTGGTGCACAAACGGAAGGCGTGGGAGGTTCCTAAATCACTATTGATCTGATGAAATAGAGCAGAGTTTACTCATTGGTGTAGATGTCAAGCTTATATTGTGAACTGAAGTAGCATATCGAAGCATTCATCCGTGAACCAACCACTCCATCTTATGCAGACTTCAGCGAAATTCGACATCACAAATTTTGCCGAACATTCTATTATGACAATTGACACAAGCAATGCGTTTTCTCTTCCCGAGATGACTAACGAAGACCAATGCAGATGAGCATTTCGTTGAGTATGAAACAAAAGGGTCTTCGTACAAAGCGATATCATGAAAAGTATCATGAACGTTCCTAGCAGCACCTCAAACTTTACAGCTTCCTGAAGCTTTAACTGGTAATCAGTTGCCTCTTGCAGTTACAAAATATTTGGAAGATCCCTTGACTAGTCATAGTATAATAATTGGAATTGGAAAGAGTCAAATATTTCTAAGACTTTAATTATTATTTCTTATCTAGATGTGCAAAATCTTTCGATTGCCATCCAGCAATCATCTTCAGATACAAAAGGCTATGGTTAGGAGAAGTTCAAAAGCGAGGAATTTGAAAATGCTATTTACAATGAGATGATGAGGCATGATGCAAAATAGGCCTACTTAAGACAATCTCCGCATGCTTCCACTGTACCGCAAGTGCAATTGATTTTCAGGACGATGGATTTTGGATGTTTTTACGATAGTTCCTACGACATCAAATAAATTTCGCTTCATGACTTAGCCTATAACAGTTTCATCGCGAATTGAGTTTCAGGATCTTGTGAGGATACTGTTTTGGAAAGGAACCTTGTTTTGCCGAGTGGGATACTGATGAAGAGCGTCGGAGGAATGTAGACACATAACACGTAACTGTGTCAGTCATCATACGGACGGACCATTTAAAGCAGAGCACATTGAACAGTGTAACCCATTCGATGACATGGTGAGATGGAGACATCGTAAACACACCACATTTCAGAATTCTAACAATGTTCAGATGATCCCATGAGTTATCATAGGAGTATTTGACCATAGTTAACAGGTTTTGGCGTGTATGCCTGATAATTTGTTTTTGACTGATGCTATGTGTCTTTTTTTAATGAATTTTGACTCTCCATAAGTATGGTGTAAATAATAGGCACTTTCATATTGGGCATTATGTAGCTATATTTTTAGTAACTTCACCGCAATTTTTTAAATGGGCCGCACCTACTCATTTTTGGGTCAATTTTGATCAAATTGGTACCATAGTGCTCAGAAAAGTCAGTTTTACAAAATGAGGTGGTGTTGAAAGCAATTTGAAATACTTCAATTTTATAACCCACCTCTGTAACTAGAGGCATTTGTGATTTCGTGGATTTTGTAACTATAGGCTGTACGTCCAATAGGAAAACAAATATGCCCATGCAAAACTGCGAATAGCAAGCTTAGACTGGGCTACATGTATACTGGCAATGTAGGCGTAACCCAATATCTGGGGAGCGGTTTTCTGCTCATGAATGGTTTTCATTACAGTAGTGGCATAAACGAGCATCTTGAGGCATTTTGAATGATTAAAGCATAAAGATCACGGCTATCGAACTTAGAAATATCACTTTTATATGTAAATAGGCTTGTTCACATGAACATAACGTGGTATGTACACTAGGTATATGAGTTTTTTTCTAACCCTATATTCCTGTATCATGAATGGATGAACTTTTCATCAAAACTAACAAAAATATCCTTTATTCTGATTTTATCGAAAAAAAGCTCACCCCAACTCAAAATAAAAATATTAAAAATTGCATTTTTTACAAAAAATGCGATTTCTGCTAGTTTTTCTTCAAAATAGTTATTCGATTATTTGCTGATGCCACTTAGTTAATGAGAAAAAGCCAGTTCGTCATAAATTAAAGGGCATAACCGAAGTAATATGGTTCACCTACTACGATCAATTTTGATTATTGCGACCATCTAATTTCATTGATCAAAAATTCGAATGTTTCGCAATTATCTTATCTGAATACTCAAGGTAAAAGTGACATTCATTTCATTCATTGTTTACACAATAAGAGCTTTAACTGAACTTCTATCCGGAAAAGTCATTGATATCTTAAAGGCACTTTATGGCTCGTTCTGCACTGATTAGTTCTTAGAACTTCCAGTCTTAAAGGTTCTTGATTCCAAAAGTTTTTAACAGAAGTCAAAGCTTCTTGCTGTTTCTAGAAGCTGTTGTGAGATAATGTTTGATAGTCAGTTGCGCTGTAAAATTGGCTAATAAACCAAAGATCAGCCCACACACTCGAAATGAAGCGGCAAATTTAATACAATTAGGCTCTTCTCTCTGGTAAAGGAATGTCAACCAGGAGAGCGAGGATTGCCCGGCAGCTCCATCTTATAACACTTCAATTCGGTATTCTCTGGAATAGTTTTTTACGAAACCTCTTAATTCTTTCAAATAATTGGAAAACTGCTCAAATGAAATAAATAGTCCATATCGTCACGTCATCCTGCTGCTTCTTTGATATCTTTGTTTTCATTATTGAAATTCGCCGTCAATAGTTCGTTCTTCAAAAACTCAAGGACAAATTGATATTGAATTCAAATTGGTGGCAGTGTACGGGTGGACGTTTTCCATTTTGTTATGTTTACCAAAACACATTTTTCTTCACCCGCTTGTATATTTGCCAGAGACGATTGCAAGCCCGACGTTTCGAGTGACCACACTCTTCATCTGGGGAACGGCCGGCCAGCAAAAGAATGGCTTAAATATGCATCCGCGAACGAACGTTCATGTGACTCGCTCATGTTTGCGATTGATTTTTGGTTGAAGTCTTCTAATGTATTCTGCTTCGGACACTCTAGTTCTCAGAGGATTACGCTGTTGATCAATGATTTCAATTCTAAATATATCAATAGTGGCATTGTTATATTCAGAATGGACAAAGCGAACATGATCAGATAGTGCACTTTTGTTGTCTTTATTCTTAATACTGTATTGATGTTCTTTAAAACGATTATTGAGCGGACGACTGGTAGAACCAATGTAAAATTCACTGCAGATATTGCAAGTGAATTTATAGACGACGTGTTTAATGTAGCAGTTGTTGATGTGGGGATTCGACTTACAAATATTGCAAGAACAATCATTGATGTTTTTATTGAAAGTATTCAAATTGTGTTTTAATTGTTTTCCAGTCTTAGGAATAATTTTAATTGTTAATTGGTATTCATTAGTAAGTTTTCTTAATTTTCGCAGGTTACTGTCATCAATAAAGTCGACATAGAAATTACATTGTTCTTGTTCTGTAGTATTAGTACGAATTCTCGTGTTCAAAAATGTTTTGTTTTTCAAGTCAGAGTCGGAGTAATTATTATCTTTTAAATTGCGAATGGTAGAATTCATATGCTTCTGAAGAGCATTATTATTGGAACATCTATCCTTTATGTATTTGAATGTATTATTCACAAAGTTGGTTTTTACAGACTGAGAGATCCAACTCCGTTTATCTAACGTAATGCCAGAGTGAGTTGTCTTTTTAAAAACTTCAAATTCAATGGTATCGGATATCGATAGAGTAAAATCTAAAAAGTTAAGTTTTCCGTCTTTTGGAATTTCGATAGTAAATTGTATGTCAGAATGAATAGAATTAAACACATTCAGTATATTTTCAAATATATTGGGATCATTATCAAACGGACCGAGGATGATGTCATCTACATATCTGCGGAACAGCTTTGGAGCAATATTGTGTTTTTCCAAAATAGCAAGAGCTTTAGTTTCAATGTAATCAACAAAGTTTATAGCAAAAGGGGGTCCAAAATGGGATCCCATGGGACAAACTTTGATCTGCCGAAAATGTTTGTCTGTGAAAATGATTTATTGAAGTTCGTTTCCTTTAATTATGAAATCGTCACATGAAGGTTCGAGGTTTCGAGTCACATGAACGTTCGTTCGCGGATGCATATTTAAGCCATTCTTTTGCTGGCCGGCCGTTCCCCAGATGAAGAGTGTGGTCACTCGAAACGTCGGGCTTGTAAAAGATTTTATTTTTTACTAAATCTTCTCTGGCAAATATACAAGCGGGTGAAGAAAAATGTGTTTTGGTAAACATAACAAAATGAAATTGATATTGATCCATTCCGTACTAGTGGAACTTAAAAGTTCCATTTTTTTAAGTAACAAAATGATTTCATTTTTTTGATTTTAAGATCAATTTGATGACATATCATCTAAGCGTGATTTTCAAAGTGATTGTTTCTACCGCTGTTGTGCTCGGGAAGTACATGTAGGCCTAGGCCTGCTTAGGTAATTTCAGAGCCAAATCAGTAGGCCTACTTCTGTATGTTGGCAACTATAAAAATTGCCAAAGGAGCGATGACTTGCATTCTTATGTTCTCTCCAGTCAAAATTTTTGGCAAAACCAGTGAATTAGTTATTCGGCATATTGGGGTGCAAAATGCACCCCAATCACCCACTAGTTTACAAATATCTGGAAATCGATTTTTTGACATGGATGAAGGCTGATACATTACATAATTAAAGTAAGCAAAAGTTAGGAAAAGTCATATAATGATGGCTCTATTGCAGCAGTATTTTAGCTGCAGCAATAGTTCAAAGTCCCGTAGGGTACATTTTGCCACCCGTTCTCTCACGATTCCTGAAGAATTTTGTGATCACAACAGCAGATCGTCCTCAATGTGAGACAGATTTGAATTTGAACGTCTTTGTTTGTGAACTTTTGAAGTAAATCAGCACATCTTCATCGCCCTCAATGTTAGGCGAATTTGAATTTGAATGACGACTTGGCTTGTTAAGCTGTGATTCAAATCAATAGGCCTACATCTCTTTATCGTTCTCAATAGGGACAAATTTGAATAACGGATTGCTTGCTGGCAAATATGTGAACTATATCAATCAGCCTTAAAAAATATTCAATGGAATTTGATCATTAAAATGTTTGAAAAGTTCGAAACGAGCGGACCCCCGGGAATCTATTGGGACTTTAAAGTCCCGCCCTCTAATTCATGACACATAACTCCAAATTCAAAACCGTTTCGTGTATGCTGTAATAGGATCAAATCTAGCTACTGACCAAAATTTCAGTGTTCTGAACCTATTATTTCTATGGGTGGTATGGAATGGGTTAATTATCATTTATTAATTAATTATTTGGGTGAAGTATTATTGTCGCCGAGTTTGTCATCCATCACCAAACGAAGCACTCTATCGAGAATATGATAATGACAACCAGGATATTGCGGTATCTCTGGTTGATTTATACCGAATGACTTGCAACCAGGGTTTCGGAGTCCTAAAATTTTGATAGGACTCCGACTCCGGGATTTCAAAGTTTAAGGACTCCGACTAAATCTTAAGGACTCCGACTCCGGGCACCGAAGATTCTCCAGTCTTCTCAACTCACAATTTTGGCTCTAAGTTATGCAACTATAAACTTCATTTATGTAAATGACATTTTTACATGTCTGCGTCACGAGCCACTTGAATGGCCTCCACATCTTCCATAGTATCATTGTAATCTACTCTTAATCAGCCCCAGAGGAATAGTCCCACCAACCATGCAAAATGAACAATTGACAGACATTCTCATATTAAATGACCAATACTGCGCGTGCGCCATAGGCTTAATAAGAAATAACTTTGAGCATCAAATTTTCACTTCAATTCATAACATGCTTTTAAGTTTAACCCAAACTTCTGCTTCAGTAGAGTGATGATGTAGAAAACAGATCGTCTTTGACCTAACTAAGTCAATGTAGAGTAGACTAACAAATAATTAACAACCCTGTACATGTTTTTGCCCTTTATTACATCAGCAGAAATTATGCCAATATGTGTTGTTTACTAAATGATATCAATCAAGTAAATAATATATTTCTCTTAATTGTAATATTTCATACTTAACAACTTTTTTAAACTTTCCAAATTTATGTTAATTTTTGGCCTCACAATTTTTATTATTAAGGCCATTTTCATCAAAAAAAACGTAATCTTACCTTATCTTCACATAAAATCGGTACCGGTAGTGCGTCTACTTAATTTTCATGTTTCTAACATTTTCTCCCATTACGACTCTACATGCATATAATTGTAGCTTAGCCCACTATTGCATACATATTAGGTAGTATGAGTGGAAAAAACGGAGGTGATTGAAACAATAATTAACTCAAATGTACATGTAGCTGTGGAAACATCTACCAGTATTCATGGTGAGTGATGACTACATGTAATTGCTACACACAAAAAATAGGATCAAAAATGTTGCGTGTTACTCCGAAGGAACAACACACTATCAACAATATCAGGCCTTAGTCTGGATCGAAGGTCACTCAGAAGCAGTTTTACACTAGAGAAAAGCCTCTCCACCGAAACTTGTGTTGTCGGCAATGAAGATAACAATTTGCTCGTGTCAATCAGAGCAGGTGGACAAGTCTTCTCATTGATTGCTTCAAATACCGGTACATTGCCTTTAACCCGTTCCGAACTGAGTATGGTTGCCATCAGTTTCGTAAATTCTGTTGTTGGGTCTTCTTTTTTCAAATCTGAAAACGTACAATAGAAAAAAATCCTAAGATGATCTAGCCGTAACCGGTACATGCAACTACATATGAATGATCTTTCGGACATCAGAGACATATAACCAATTACAGTATAAATTCAGTAATGCGCACATACGTATGTACGTATCTAATTTCTTTTTGCTTTCTTACCATTCGTTTTAAAAGTTGCTGCAGCGAGTAAATCCAGCTCATCCTCTAAGTCTTCCGCATCGACAATCCCCACTTCTTCTGTGGTGCTTCTGTTTGGTGATGAATCACATGAGTTCATTTGTTGTTGTTTTCTGAGATGTAGCGCTACTCTCTCCACTACTTTTGTACCTCTCTCTTGTTGGGCAGCAGTTAATAGCAGTCGATAACGCGGGTCACAACATGTTGCAGCACATATCAAATCGTTCAGAAGAACCTTTAAAGAAAACAATATACATATATTGCAAAATTCAAAATACTTCAATATTCAGAGTAATAAAAGATAGTCTATAATTTATTATCTGAAAACATACATATACAAGCAGTCACAAGATAGCAGAAAAGTAAGTTAGGAGTCACAATTTCCCCAAAGAATTTGAAAACGACTACCCAATGAATAGAATGAAAATGAAGTAAATTATTCAATGAATTTTTGGTGGCTGGTATATTTCGATCGTTTGATTGATTTAGTTTGAGTAGCCGAGTAAGTCTATTATGCCTTCGTTGGAGCCCGTAAGAACGCCATTGTGTTCTTTGGGTGTAGCATATGTTTTGTTGAACAACATGATAGACAATTATTTTACATCTACATCTTTAAATAGTTCACAACAGGTAAAAGAGCTGGCATGATCGTAAATGTTAATCCGAGTTTGTGTATGAGTACAATACATATGTATGCAACAGCTTCGTTTGTATCATTTATATATTCAGTATAATTAGTTGTATATTCAGTATAATTAGTTGAGTCCTTTTCAAAATTCAATCCACTATCTTTTATCTACGTGTAATTCAATTTAAAAGAACAAAGTATATAATTACCTCCTCCCTTCGCATCATCGAAGCCACCATCTCCTTGGGAATGCTCCCGTCTTGCCTTGCCATGTGTCTTTTCACCTGTATCCATTCTTTCACAAATTCTCCTGGGCTTAGTTGTTCTGACTGAAAAATTGAGGAATATATTTGAATTATATAGAAATTTATGTCTTGCTCTCCTTGAACGTCATAGGGACATACATCTAAGTTAATGGTTCAGCTAAATACGAAACTATAATTTACGTATAGCGTATACCAGTATACATACATCGACAGATGCCAGAGCCACATGTACGTAGAAATGCCTATGCATGAGACATAGGCACAATAATCTAGAGTTTGTTCTCATGTACATATAGTAGGTCTAGTACTTTTCAATTATTAGGACCCACTAAACTGCATTTCTGGTTGTCAAATTCAGAGTGGAACATGTAGACTAGAAAAAATCAATCGAAAAGGAGTACTTTTTAGTGTTGTAAAATTTATACGGTTCAGTGTATAGGCCTACCAAAGATAATTAATGTTTGATGTGTACTATATAAAACTTACCTGTATGCGAATTGTTCCATCGTATGGAACTTTCAATAGTTCGCTTATTTTCTCCAATTGATTCCACTCTTGGTTCGACAGGTACAGTTCGGATGAGGCCGCTGAATAGTCGAGTACAAAAGGTTTCAAATCTAACAATCTCTTTACCATGGAGTAGGTTGAGCCCCATCTGAAATACACATAAGGTACCAGTATATCTAATAGATTCTGTAATGTACTTCACTGGTTTAATTTTAATAATAATCTCACCTCGTTTCGACATCAATAATTGCTGAAAGATAGCCTTTGCTGGAAAGAGTTTGATTCAATTGTGGTGTGCGAAGCTTTCGGACAACACTTCTAACTTTGAGCAATAGATGTTGAGCGGACTTAGAAGATTTGAGGGAATCCTTCACTGCAAGCTGCAACGTATGAGCTCCACACCGAATATGATATAATACATTAGAGGCACCTTGAAAAATGTCATTTGGAAGAACATCCTCAATATCAGATTCCTCCTGTTCGTCTTCGATCTGAAATCAATTGATACTTGAGTACAAATTTCACAACTCACAACATTCTTAACAAACTACCAATATGCTTTGTTAATTTCATTATGGCATTTTCGTAATTCCTTTAAAGCTGAAGCGGTACTGAGTTTTTCTTGTTCACATGTAGCCTATGCATATAGTCTATACATAAACGGAACATCAAATATGATCTGATATGCTATGGTCCATAACCTATTCTTACGAAATATATTTGTCCGAAGCCGAACGTATAATAGTCCCCCAGAGATACCGTTCGTGGCCAAATTATATCTAATTAAGAACTCCAAAGTAAAGTTTCAAGTTTCATGTGATATGTTTGATGTTAGGCCTATTTACTTGTACTTTACTGATATCAGTAAGCAAGTACATGTTAAGTAGTACCGGTATTTATCATTATTTTCTTAGTACCAAATGTAACTTAAAGTATGTTTAAGATCCATTAATCCGAAGTTTTATTTTCTCATATAATTTTATTGATGGAACTCAAGAAAACTAAGGAAGTACATGTAGGTGCTAATAAAATTATAACATAATTACATCATAAGACAGAAGATAAAGCTTTATCTTGAATTATGCAACAAAACTTTTCATCATATGCATGCACACATTCAAGATTCTACAAGGACTACACAAATAAATCGATTTGTAATTCTATCAAAAATTTATAATAGTTTTCGTATACCACATGTACAGTTTATCTAGATTCCTACACATATACGACACATGCATCCACATGTAACTTACAATTAGATCTACATGTACACTAGAAGGAGAAGAATATAATGGTAAATTTTAACAGACGGAAAATAGCTGCGCGTCTTGGTGGATTCGTGATTCGTGCTAATGCGAAATTTCACATGTATATGTACAGTACATGTAATTAAGTTACGTTACAGTTTCGCAATTTTAATCGATGAACTTACTTCTTCTTGTAAAATGTTGACCATCCGTGTCATATTTGCGGCATTGTCGACGACAATTGCTAACACTTGCTCAATCGATAGATTAAATGAAGTCAGGGTTTTCTTCAGTAGATCCGCCGTACCAACCGCTGTGTGATCTAGATATTCAACCACGCCCAGGGTGTACACAACGGACGTATTCTCTAAAAAACAATTGAATTAAAGATTTATGATCAAGAATCACCAGAAAGTACTAGTCTCTCTCTCAAGTGATTCCAGTTTCTATTTTGTCGAACCACCAAAAGTAATTTCTCTATTAATTGTAGAAAAGTAAATTACATTACAAAACCTAACATATCGGTAAGTTGAAGGACTCATAATTTAAAAGAATGCAATCGGTAAGCTCAAAGAGTAAAATATTAGTATTACAGTCATAATTCATAACAAGAAATAATTTGCCATAATTTCAATAAATGATATTTGCTAAAATATTATACATTTAGGCCAACTATAGGCCCAAAAACAATAATTTTTGAAACAGGCCTATGCGCGGAATATTATACTGTTCGACTCACTTTCGAAATCAGGAAGTTGGACATTTATTCCAAGATACGAAGACCGCTGACGAGTGACACCATCTAACTTAATGAAAAATACTCGGTTATGGAGATGAGATGACAACTTATCTCGAAGATTTTTTGCGGCATTGATGACAAGTCGTCTGATATTGTCCTTGTCAAGAGATACAGACAAAGACTTCGCGAGGGAGCCATTCAACTTCTGAAAAGCTGAAATGAAACCGTAAACAAAATTGACATACGTTTTAGAAATGCATACAAATAAGAAATGTAGGTTACGCCCAACGGTTTTGTAGGCATGTGGTATAAGAATCTTAAGTTATGTACACATTATAAATGAACAAACGATGTAAAATGGCAAAAGACTTAGGCCTAAATTGATCTCGACAACGTAATTTATGCTTACCTTCAGAATTTGAGAAAAAATTCAGGGGCACCAAATCTTTCACTACAAATTGAACTAGGATCCTTTCAAATTCATCTTTACTCATCGACATTGTGACTGTATGTTTCGTTGGTTTGAAATAACTAAAATAAAGATTATCAGATGAAAGTTAAAGTGTATCAAAAAATCTAGCCTATTCCTATATTGTACGCATTATAGACCTACTGTGGCCTTAAGAAATTGTATGGGCTGTATGTGTTCACATATACTGTAGTCTGTCAGCTATTTGAGTTTTGAATAAACCGTGCATAATTGATAATCAAGAACAGCCCCTCAATTTCTGACTAATGTAATAAACGCCGCGTTTATTAGAGAGAATACGGTATTTCACCTGTGATTTTATCATCTAAGATTTGATCTGTGATAAGTTTCTCTTCTGTGATTTAACCCAGTATGAAAAAGTTAGCAATAAGATCAGAACTAAGCCCTAGAGAACACTGTGAAAAGTTAACTGAAAGTGAAAACTGTCCAAATTTATATAAAAAAATACCACTCATAAAAATGCAAAAGCTAGCGTGGCAGTAACCATAGTTATCCCATAAATTAAACATTCTTGAGTATCCATTTCATATCATACTGTAAGTTATTGATTGTTATTGACAAATATCAAAGCATGTTTTATTTATACCAAAAACATTTAGCGAAATATACAAAAATAAAAGCGGAGATCAATATCGAGTTTGGTCAGCACTCTCTGATTCGGTCTTTTTATGTATCTGAGATGGCAGTTTTATGCATGTCATCCTTATCAAAGAAATTATTACAGGTAGGTCCTACATATTGATCTGAAACGCTTTATTTTGAAAAATATCATAGATATTTCACAATCAATAAGCTTCGTAGATAATTGTATTGATATGTCTTGAAAATAAAGACAACTTAACGGAATGTAGTAATAATGTCACGCTAACTTTTGCATTTTTATGAGTGGTATATTATTTTATATAAATTTGGACAGTTTTCGCTGTGTTCTCTAGGACGTTCTGTTGTATTCTCTTAGTATCATTCGTGTTACTGTTCAACTATCTACTGTATACCGTAAATATATTCAGTAACTGTACGTGATTCCATATACTCGTAAATGCGAGGCTTATAGTTATAATAAAATATAGTGTTAAAATATTAGGCTTAAGTTGTGATACATGCATTTACTACGTCAATTGAAAATATTCACAAGATTCGATAGGAAATTATCGTAAACACATACACTTAAATATCTTTGTCCTTAAATTATGTGAAACTAAAACAAAATTGACGTTGCTTATAGTAAGAATTGTAGTTTGATATAAATATATGAAGACTACATACCTTTTTATGTCTGTCTGTACATTGTCTTTTTTCTTTTTGGACTCATTGGCCGCCTGAGCCTCCACCTCTTTAAACTGTATTGGATGGTGCCGTTGTAAATGCCTCTTTAAATTAGAGGCATATGAGCCTGCTCCTCCTTTAATGCTTATTATTGTGCCACAACCATCGCCATTTGAATTACCGGTACTGCATATGCAGGTAAATCCATCTTTCTTCTGTTCAAAATATTCGTACACCTTTCCTCTTAGAGGTCTTTTTGGGGGAGCCATGTCACTACTCACTATGTTAGTTGAATTGAATGTGCAGAGAAACTTACCGTTCATATTTTTTATAAGTTAGATCGACCACACCTCTTTTGTGACCTCGGCTCGCATTCGTAGTCGTGTCTTATTCAAGTCGTTGACTTAGCGTTGGTTTTACAAAGTCATCGGGCAAACTGTTTGATCATGTTCGATTGCTATGTTTTTGACGTCAATGCATCTTCAAGGAGTGGCAGGCAGTGGCAGGATTCCCACAGAATAAAATTAAAGACAAATCATATCAGCGAATAGGTTCGTTCAAGATAGCACGGGAGAATGAAATAATTTGATTATCATGAGTGAAGGTCGATTCATATCTCGGGCGCAGCACGGCTATTAATCAAATTCGTTACTATTTTATCTTAGCTAGCCATCACAGACTGCTCAATGAATCACTCGAAAGAAAACAATAGCTTATAAGTAGAATACAATTACAAAGTATTACCGTATATCCTGTAAGAAAGAAGCCTACATGTAGGCAACATCATATACGTATTATCAATAATCGATCATTCGTCTGATTATAAATGTGTAATGTTCTGATAGCTATACGTCTATATCAAATCAATTGGAGGATAACAAATTATGTATAGTAGTAGCTAGAATGCTTGATGTAGGCTAATCAACTTGTTAAGTTATGTATAAAGTAAGTTATATTAATTGTATAAAATGATCAAATGATTAAATATAATAAAGATATTTGTCTAGAATGTAGATTAATGTCGCTAGAGAAACTCGGAAGATAAAATGATGGAAAATATATTTTTGAAAATGCCATCTTTTATTGAGGCTACAACAATTTTACTACTAAGTCGGAGTCCGGAGTCCTATCATTTGATAGGACTCCGACTCCGACTCCGACTCCGGCCAAATGATAGGACTCCGGGGGACTCCGACTCCGACTCCGAAACCCTGCTTGCAACAGAATCACAATGCCATTTAACTTCCAGCATTGACATTAGTTATGACAGCAACAATCATTTTTATGCTCCTCCACAGCTTATTTCCATCAAGGACAGTTGTTATTCCTTGGACAACCTTTCCATTGTGTACTTCAGGTATGGCTAACTAGATTTCCCTATGTTCATTTTTTTAAAAACCAATACTTGATATTCTCGATTGTCAATTCGCGTACCATCGAAATGTAGCGACCAATGCTCCACACTCAAAATCTCTTTCATTTCATCTTTACGTTTTCTCGCCTCTTTGATGGAAGACTTATACATGCCGCACTGTGTAGGTGTGTGAATGCCTACTCCAGATTCAGACAATTGATTACAAGCACGCTGATTGCGAGTTGATAGCTTTGAAGCTGCCACTAATTTGTTAGCTGCATTTGTCCTATGATATTTTCTTCTAGTTTTAGTGGACCAATCGCCTGAATGATCTGATTCTTGATGCTCGCTGTCGATATCTGTATCCGATTCTTCAATTGATATTAAATCCAAATTCGATGACATTGGTTGAATGAATTTCTTTCTCCTTTTGGAAGGATGGATTGTAATGGGATTCACAACCTTCTCCGTCAACCCGATTTGTCCGTTGCTTTCAATCTGAATTTGGTGTAAACGTTTATCTTCGCTGCACAACCAAGTAACATTTTCTTTCCTAATATCAGAAACTTCAATCATATTTCTGTCGTTTCACACAATCGTCATGTTCTCAATAATTTATCAAGTTTAGCCTCCACAGTTTGAGTAGATTAAACAGGAAGGAAGATTCAGTTTCTATTCCCATAAATACAATATCTCTCTTCTAATTTCACGTGTATTCGTTTTTTTCTTCCTTTGATAGATTTATCAAGGAACAGATAACGACCAACAATTTGGAATTGTAGCGGTATCCTGTTGCTGTTCTGTAGAGATTGTTCTTGTGGATTGTAGCAAAGTATGTGGCAAGTTTCCTTCTATATGTAAATGTCAGGCGAAGATAGGTCATTTGCATCAAGTTAATAAATATTACGGCTTTTTAGTGTTATCACCCCGTCAATGTTGTTGATATTATCGTAGTTTGAACCTTCACCTATGCCCTCCGGTACGAAGATGTATTCATGAATATTCATGATAAGTTCATGAAAACTAGTTCGAAATTATCATTAGTCTTTATGAGCTATTATTATCAGAATTATCATGACAATTTACGCCTTGAACAAGGGCTTCGTCACCTTGAAAATTTAATTCCAAGAAAATTGCTGCATCATCAATTTGTGTCAGTTTCCTCATCTTTCTCTTGTCAATGGATAGATCATTAAAAAAGAATAAATACAATCAAAGTTCATAGGTCATGGTTATCAGAATGTCTGAGAGCCATTGCATGGTCATTGATTTTGCTAATTTTAGCACCAGATAAAATCTCAAACTCATGGCTTATGTTTTAGCAGGGAACAATTAAACATTCCTAACTAAGCTAAAATTAAGTTAGAAGCAGCTATCTTTGGCAATGAGACATTTTAGAAGCTCTGAAGATAAAAATGTAGGACTACTATCTTTTGTGAAAATCGTTTTAGAAATTTGAGGTTTGGGGTGAATCTTTTTTGCAATAACTAAGAAGAAAATACATTTTGATCATTTTTAAATAAAAACTCATCGAGGTATAATACAGGAAATTTAAATTTTGAAAAAAAATCAAAAATTCATATCCCTAATGTACACTCACACCCACAGGTGGTGTCCTGACCATACTGAATTTAGGCCTCATTAATAATCATGACGATTGCTTACAACAGACATGGCAGCACAGTTATTCTCACTTGGCTTATCACTTTTTCTCAGTGCACTCAGTTATCTCAGTATTCTCACTTTATGCTCATTGCACGCCTATATTTCATTTATTACTTTATTCAGCTTACATATCATTTTTAGCAGGCACATTCAAAAGTACTGAATGTATGTATTATGAATTCTACAGACCAAGTGTGTCATATTGCAGACTTTTTCAAAGTGAACTTGAAACCTACTGAATATCGAACCCTTACTGAGCTTAGTTTTGGACCCATCTTCACGCCGAAATAACAGCGAAAACGTGCCACCTATATCTATCTGAGTGTATATTGAATAGTCAGAACCTCAAAGTCACTCGCGTCACACTACATCCTACCTGCATGTAATGTAGCGAATGTCCTACAGGTGCTACGCTGATATCGTAATTGCTTGAAACTCAGTTTAACTCGAGTCTACTTGTACAGTGTCAATATACATGCATTTGTAGGACTTGTTTGAGCCTGTATCATAATTATCATGGTCAGAAAGCAAAATGTGGATCGTTCATGTTGTTCATTAAATTGAGTCTTCTATCAGTAACGTTAAAAACCTTCGATCCGCATCCAAAAAATACCAAATTTCCGTATCCGCATCCACGGATTTAGTTTGTCCACCTTTGACCACCGGTAGCTTAGCGAAATGAATGATGAAGCTTCAACGTCACTACTCCCTCATGCTGGGGGCTTGGATGGTGCTGACATAGTCAAGCTTTTCTGTTGCGTTGTGGTACTTATAGTCCGGATGCCCTTCCTGCCGACTTCCAATGACACCTTCGGGACTCGACCTGTGGACCGAAAGATGGCTAGGTTAAGCGCTTAACCACTGTACCACGGAGAACACAGGCCAAGGCGAAGTTGACCAGAAGAGGAAGAAGCTGTGGGCCTGCTTATCAGATGTTATCATTAAAATAATTGGAATAAGATTTAATTTTTTCTTGTAGAATATTTTCGAACTATAGCTATATATTCCACAAATAAACTACAATTGAAATTATATAGCGGTATCTTCAAAAATGTAATTGCAAAGAATATTTACTTTTTTGTGCGACCACTTGTGAGTAATATCGCATGTATCAGATCCTTTCTACAACATCTGTCTTAACTGAATGAATCAATCGTTGAATCTAGGTCTTATATAGCGACCAATGAGAAATTCTCAAAACACAGGACAATTTTGGTAGAACGCATCGATCACTTCAATCACTGGCTGTCACTGTCATTGTCACTGCATTTGGCTGACAGAACTATTCGACTTCAGATAGAAGCACTGTTATGCTAAGAAATCCCTAACAGCATCACTAACCCACTAGAGTGCGCATAAAGGGACTGTCTACTCAGTCGTGGTTTCGGTCTTTGTTAGTGATCGCTAACTTAATGACAGCCGATCTGTGATCGGCTTCTGCAAGTATAAGAGGTTACCATTTTCATAAAGAGATGGTTCTCCCCGTGCCCGGATTCCAGTTGCAAAATTGACCAAAGAGAGGCAAATTTCAACAGCCACTAGATGCTTTATTAAAGTCGTGCGAGCTTTCAGCTTTCCGCCTTAATCATGCACATATAAAGTGATAGGTAATCAAAGAAGATCGAAAACAGAATTTACACTAATAATCAATAAATCTTTAAAGACAAATACTGTAAGTTAAAAGTCAAAAATGCAGGACAAGCATACTACTAAAAAGAAAATAGTAAGGTAAAGAAATAATAAAAAAATAATTAGAGGATGTTAAGCTGCACACCTTGCAATTATTCATAAGTTTGGAAGAGTCTATGCTGTTTATGTACAACAACTCGAGTATGGACCTCTTTTAGTAGTTCTTTTTGCCGGAATGAATGATTTTCCATTTGACTGTAGGCTGAGTACCTGGATGTTTGGTGATAAAATGATCACGAACAGCAGAATCAGAGGAAATTAAAAACAAATGCTCGTTATGACGAGACTTGACGAGGCGCGTTGTTTGCACAATGTAAATGTCATCACATAAATGGCAATTAAGTTGATAGATAACACATTTTGAATAGCACAGATTGAGTTTATCACTCATAGGACAGAATTTGCAGTTAGCATCACTGAAGCTTCTCTTTAGGTGGATGAAAAATTCGTTTCAAGGGTTGCCCACCGTAAAACCATGGGTTTACCAAATCGTCAATTCCCAATCTTTTTAAGAATGAAGAGTAATGTCTTTTAGTGACTTCATCAACGTATGGACAGTTGATGTAAGTTCTATTAGCACCTGGAGGTTTGTTGATGGGATCAGACTTTCTTCGATTATACAGTCTGAAAGAGGAGTCAACAAAACGTTTAGGTTTCTCCTTTATTATATTCAAGGAGTACACTTTGTTTTCTTGTGTAGTAGATCTGAAGTCAGCTCGTCTAATCTCACCAAGAAGAATGCCCCTTTTGCTTGATACAGAACAGTTTGCGTTCCAGTGTAAAATAGTACCACTATGAATCGACTTTCTGAACAGTCTGGATTGTAAACGACAACCATCAAAATATATATCGCAATCAAGAAATGGAAGAAAACCATCAGTATTGGGCAATTCGAAGGTAAATCCAAGCGACATGGATTCAAATCATTGATAAATGAAAGTATTTCTTGGCAGGAAATATCTGCTGTCCATAAACAAAATACATCATCAATGTAACGTCGCCATAGTACCTGAGAGCCAAAAGTATCACGTATGTCGCATTCAAGATAATCCATGTAAATAATTGTAAGCTGAGGTGCGACAGGATTCCCCATAGCTAGACCTTTATTTTGCTTGTATTGAGTACCATCAATAATAGTGAGATCACAGGTCAGGGCCATTTTCACTAGTTGAATAGCATCATTCACGGATACAGTACTGAAAAAATGATCATTTTCGCGGTATTCCTCAAGAAAAGATCGCAAGACATCAAACATACCAACAGAGGTATCACTGGTATCAAGTGGTATTGATTTATATAAGTTATTATCGTCAAATGATGCAAACCACCAATTTGAAATGAGAAATTATTACGATCAGACAACCATAATATGAAATCATCTGTTCTGGATATGTATGAAGTCACATGCTTGATCAGATTTTGGAGATGATTTGACAATAATCTTGAAAGTTTGGCGGATGGTCCGTCGAAGGCTGCAATTATGGGGCGTCCTTTGAGATCTCCATCTTTATGATCTTTTGGTAGGATAAATGGCGCATTGGGCTTAGGGTCATTGCATTTCGATTTCATAAGTTCATCCAAAATATCGACAGATTCATTATATTTGTTCACAATCGTGGTCAATTGCTTACTAAATTTCAATTGAGCAGTTGTAGACTTAATTTCTTTTTCGACAGACAAATTACCAGTATCAACAGCAGCCTCTTTGAGTAGAGTTTGGTGAACAGGTTTATCGAGAGCTATAAGAAGATTATCTTTGTCCGTAGGTAGAATAACACAATCATTTATTGTTTCCATAGCTATACCATTAGTAAGTAAAAAGTTACCAACACTATTCTATATAAGCTTCTATTTCAGCTTTATATTCCAGTAATTCACGGTTTGAAGGCTTGAGTTTTGGAATCAGGGACCAATGTTCAAAAACTCGACGGCATCTCTGGAAATATGACAATTTGAATCATTAACAAATCCAGATGGTGATGATGGTGAAGTATCCCTTGCTAACACTTCAATGCGATAATCTTTGTTGTGAAGCAAACATGAAAATTTGAAATAAAATTGAAATATTGATATAGTCAATTAATTAACTTATAATATATGATATAAATATATATTATATATACATAATATATAATCAATTAATATAATATCAATATAAAAATAAATAAAAATTCAAAATTTGACTTTAATAAAGCATCCAGTGCCTGTTGAAATTTTGCAACAGGTTACCATTGTTGAGTGTCTTGCGCCCAATAGTGAATCCTTCGACGTTTGCTTCGTCAAAGAATCATTTATTATTATTATCATATTTATTTATTCATTTAGAAATCATTTATTATTAGATAAGAAATTAGATCATTATTAGGTTAGAAATCATGTTGCTTTAGTGCATTGATCCAAAAGCAGGTTATTGATGACTTCCTTAAAGCGTCTGCTTCACAAGGCTTTCGTGACCACTGCATGGAAAAGGAAGAATGACAATATCTCTGACAATTGCCATGAGCTGCATGGCAATGACAATAGCACTTGTCATAGAAATCCGGCACTACGTAATAACAAAGGCCTAGAATGATCATCGATATTGAAAATGACAACGGCATGCTTAAGGATGGCGGCTTCCAGTAGTTGACAATAGGAAAGATGCATTGTAAAGATGAACTACATGTATTATTGTCATATCTCTTTATATATAAAAGCATTTTGATAAAAAGAAAAATCCATCCGATTCCTACAAGCAGAGATACAAGCCTTTAAAGTTCAGGCCTACTACAATAGGTCATCTCCTGGCTTTCCACTCACTCTGACAACTTAGGTGAGTGTGCCAATCGAAAAATCTGCCTCGGTTCTGGAGTTTTCCGATGTTATCATCGGAGCTCAGGAGTTCACGTGCCTCGACCAAGTCGGGAGGACAACTGATCCCCGTCGCTGGAGACTCCATTTATATAGCCGAGACAAGTCGATCGAGAATCATCACAAGTCTTTCATCTGCTTCCTCTTAGCCGACTTTCCTTCCTTCCCGACGTTTCCCAAACTCTTGTCTGCTTTGTCTGCCTGCTTGCTTGTCCTAACCTGCTTAAACCTAAGTAAAACCTGCTTAATCCTAAGTGTGGAAAACAGGAAACGAAACGTGTCTCAACTTTTGCTATAAATCCTCCCATCTGATTCAGAAAGTGATGAGGATTCCATATCTGAAAGCCGTTTCTTCATACGATGCCGGGTTCCAATTCTAGAGAGAAATTGTGAAACCCAACTGTCCCTGTCGGGGGGGGGGGGGGGCTGAGGTTTTCCATCTTTCAGCCAATGGAGCTGGAAACAATCTTACCAACCCAAAATTTAACGTTGATTCCAAGTCTGCTATCCGTTTTCCTCTGCGACCACTCATTCACCTCGAAAAATGGCCTTTCTCATCTCAAAACGTCCAAAACCTGCTAAATCCTAACTGTCAAAAACGGGAAAGGGAAGGTGTCTCAACTTTTTGTGAAAGTGCGGAAAACCAAAGTCTAACAGCCAACAACCAAAGCCAGCAGGAGGGGAAGGGAGAGGGTCGGTTTCCTCTCGGTCCGTTGTTCTCCATCACAGACTTGGTCTTCCTCTTTCTGCCGGTTAGGGGGGAGGGGTGCACATTTGTCCTTCGCGTGGCAATATGCTATGCTACTCAAACAATTTTCTCGGGAAATTACCTGGATTTTTTTCCAACAATGTGGTTGAGTTTTAGATTATATACTATGCAATTTATGCAGCGCAGTTACACGAAAATGTTGAAAATACCACAATCGCAATGCAGCCATCGAAGCCGAGTAACGATCTCTAGCGCTGGGTTTCGACATCGCCCGTGTGAAGTGTAAATATTAGAATGAAATGGTAGGTGTCAACGAGCAACCCTTATACCGAACAGCCCATGAATTAGTTTTTGACTCAACGGGTTCAGTGGCTTGTTAGCTGTCTACATGTTTTTGGAATTGTTAGCAACTTTTTCAACATTATCCAGTTATCATTAAGCACAGATTCTTGAAGCTGAGTGCATTTTCTATTTAGAGATAAAATTTCATGCATTTTGAGTCAGGATTTATGAATTAGAGGTGTTAGTGTGAAGCGCAAAGTAATATCCATGTCTACATTTATCTATTGAACACATTAAGCGCGGGTACGTTCATCATATCTTGTCGTGTTATCTCATCCAAATTCCATGCCAAAGACCATTGACTATCTCATCCAAAGACTGTTGACCTCATCAGCTGCTATTTGAAATGATGCCACGATTTCTGAGGACCCTTTCCTTTTTCATCAACACAATCACAGCGACACTGATTTCCTTGAGTCATTGTCATCTAGAAATCATGGCCAATACTAAGTTGAAGAGAATAGTTGTTAAACTCACTCTGGCTGCAACTGACCTGCCGAGATCAGGCTGAGGGCAAATTATTTCAGTTACAAGGTCAAAATACAAATAGAAATGAAAATTCTTGAAGAAAAGTATTACAGCACATTTCAATTACATACAGAAACGTATTCCCTCAGCTCCTAGCCTGGCAGATGTAACCAGCACACTTTTCATTGGTGGAAGGGAATCACTCAAATTCTTATTTATTGGTACTGTCTATGCGATAAATGCTATGAATTTGTACTAGCCTACGTAATCTAAACGAATAATGCACTCCAATCAATTTTTCACTTCCCGAAATTCCCGTGTTAAACCCTAATTCACAAATTGTTTACTCAGTTCTCAGTGCAACTCTCCTGACGAGACGAATTCCTAACGAGAATTCGAATTGTGTCTTTTCGGCTGCAGAGGCTGAGAATCATCATGAATTGAAGTCATACGGAGTGAAGCTTCTGAATAATCTGTCCTTCCTGCGTCGTTCAAGACATCAATTTATCTTTCAGATTCAGAAGAATGCGGAACTCCTCGTGTGCTGACAGGACGCAGAGGTTTCATCCTCAGTCACCAGAATTTTGATGGGAGAACAAAATATCCGAAAAAGACGAATTGTCAATGGTTAATTCAAGGAGAGAAGTCAAAGATTGTTCATCTTCACTTCGTCCATTTTGCGTTGGAGCGCATGAGTGGTAATTGCCGCGACAGTCTTACCGTCTACGATGGTGGAAATAAGAACAGCAGGAAGTTGAAAACATTGTGCGGTAACAAAGAGAAACCATCAGATATCTATTCCAGTGGACAGCAGCTGTTGTTGAAGTTCAAAAGTGATGATTCGACGCAGAAGTCAGGATTTAACATTTCTTTCAATCTGGATGAAGCAAGTAAGTGTTGAATTTCAGCGGCCGTCAATTGTCAGTGCATGACAAGTCTTTCAAATGACTGAATCAGAGAAATAGTTCTATCTTCTTTGTTTAAAGCTCCTCAATTACCACAGCTTGAATGTAAGTGCTTGAAATCAGTGAATTAGATAGATAGTTCTACAGATTGTTTCATAAAAAATGGATCACCCTTAAACATCGCCTTAACTTCAACTTTGTCTAACTCCGCCAAACTTGAACGAATTTCTCTGAAATTTGGAAGATATGTCAGTTGTGCTTACTAATATCATTGTTGGAAATTTTAAGCATGAATATTGAGTTGTTTTCCTGTTATAGATAAAAAAGTAGTAGATAATTTGATCTTCATTTAGCAATGTTACACAAAATCATACTCTTATAAAATTACATTTGTTTCCTTTGTTATGTAATATGTTGTTCTACAAGCCAAAAGCTATCAAGCAAAACAAAAATAAAGAAAATCGGTCAATCAGAGCCAGTATAGCACCATTATTCATCAACAATAATGTAACTGCTACATGTGATTAACTGGATTTCATGTTCCATAGCTTCCTGACTTCGTTGCGGTGGTGTTGGCAGCACTCCTGATTGCTTTCAGCTAGAATTCTATCTATTGCCGGTTGAAAACAATACAAAGCACAAATGAACAATAACGAGATCGCATTCACAAAATTTGGGCTGGCATTTGGAACAAAATGGCCGCTCTGAACTTCACATACAGCAAGGAACCATGAATTCTGAACGCTATGTGAATGTTTTACGAATGAACATTGGCCAAATGACAGATCAACTTGGTGATCCATCGACTTGGTTATTTATGGATGATGACCGTGTCACAGGAGTAGTAGAGTCAACTTATGCAAGTCTTAATTAGGGCTTAGGACATTATCGTGGCCAGCTCGTTCTCCTGATCTGAATCCCATAGAAAATGTATGGAGTATTCTAAACGGTAACGTTTGTCGTTCACTGCTACCTACAGATGGCGTATCACAACTTACGTCACTGTTAAAAAGAGAGTGGAGAAAGTTAGATCAGTCAAAAATCAACGATATCATCGAATCAATGCCTAGACGAATTGGTAATGTCATTGACAATAAGGGTAGGGCCACAAAATATTAGCTTCTTAAGAACCGTTACTGCATCATAGTTTATCAGATTATATAAGGACATTTAAATATATTAGGGACATGAAATAACATGAAAAATGCTTTCTGTATCATACTTATGTTTTAGTTAGTCAAATTTTAGGATGATCCACTTTTTATGAAACGGACTGTAGTTTTCTTTTGTTTCACAACTTGATCATCCGTGTTCTTCACCTAATGTATTCAGCTCATCTACTGCAAACCTCTTCAATGATGTCTTCGCTGTTGTTGTTTACCTTCGGCGACAGTTTGTATTTCAACCAGAACACAGCATATTTCTAGCATGTCAAAATATGTTAAAGCATTGCACCATTTCTCCATAAGGAATTTACATCTGCATTCCAACTTTTGAGTGAGTGAACGAGTTTTTTTGTCGTTCACTGGCAAACAAGATTTTCTAGTATTTGCCACTGAACTAAAATTTTCCTGTTCTTGGACTGACGAGTGAACTGAACTGATGTAATTGAAAATGTATTCTCACACATCTTCAATATTCTAACATTCACAGCGGTTTGGTGAAGTGATTGTTTGAAATAAGAATGAGTGGACAGAAGGTCACACCACGAACATGAGGCGCAAGTTTCGTATAGACAAATTCTCTACAGCGGTGTCTGTTCCTGAAGTATACAGCACAACGTAAACCGCTCAGGTTGTCTTTCGATGTCTGTCGGTTGCAATTCCATTTGATAGATATCATGCAAGAAGTCAAAACTGTTCTCTTCTCCGTCTTCGTACTCATTGACTTGGTATAAGCAGAGGTGTCTTCATCTGCTTCTGCTGATCGATCGATTTTTTAATTATTTTTTCATCTTTAAGACCAAACAATTCGAAATTTGTCGATCAAAGTATAAAGGACAAAACATAATTTATGGCAACCGAACTTAATATTTGGTTTAGATGGTTTTTGCAGAGAAATGAGTGATTCCATGCCAATGTCTTAAGGTCAGCCTAATTCGATAATACAAGTAAGTAGCTGTAACTAATCACATTCATCTCCAAATTTTTTGATTCGTACATGTACCTATATAAAATAACTCATTTTGCTTACTATTAGTTATTTACTTTAAATACATATGAATATGAGCTAAACATAGTTTGGCCTGGCTCTAACTCTCATTGGCTATTCTGTGGTCAGCACATCATGATGAACGTTTCTTGTGCATCCGGACGAAACCTTAAGTAATAGATCTGTGAAATAAGTGTGTAAGTAGTAAAATGCACACAATGCTACAAGAAGAGGATTTCTTCAATCTTCATGGATGTTTATATAATTTAATTTTTTATGTGTTCATCTTCATCTTATAATCATCTCATTTCGCATATCATTATTGATCTCATTGACGACTATTTTTGGATATTTTGAAAAGATAACTCCAATGAAGCACTTCCATTGACAACAATCAGCCTAATACCTCTATCCTGACTACTTATTACATGAAAAGTCATTTTCCAATGGCATACATGTATTGAATACAGTCAAGTTTGATTGGAACGGAAACTACAGCGATTCGCGTCTATTTGTGGTTTCAGTCCCTTGAATGAATTTCACGTTGGAACTTGACCCACCTTGCTAGTCAGGCAGTTGCCACTGATTATTAAAAATGTCTATTCCACACAAGAAAATGGAGCGAGACGTCCATTTATACGGTGATGAATCAACTGACTTGACTTTATGACACTACTCACTATCAGTGTCTTGGGAACGGGCTTGTCATTCTCGGAGGTATAGGCAGGTCATTGCTTGACTGTTTGGAGGTTCTGCTTCGAAGGGCAATGAGAGTCATTCTCGTGTTCCACCTTGGGAGACAATTAAGACGAATACGACAGACTCAAAATTGGAAAAAGCAAGTTTCGAAGATCTTGGCTGCAGACTAGGTCAGAATCAAGGTCTACGTGCGCCCACTGCTTTCAAGCCAAATATGAACATTTCGACCAACAATCTTCAAGGAACGAACTTTGTTTGCAACTTGAATCCTCGAACTAAACTGCCGAAAACTCAGCAATTAACTTATCAATATGCTTCCTAATAGGTGTCTTACTAAGAAAGTTATTTGCTAAAAACAGTAATAAAAGATATATACAGGCTAAATCCGATCATAAAATCACGGGATTTACTTCGTTATCTATCAGTCGTTTAGTTAAGAAATTACTAGGCAAAGGAAAACCAAGATGCACACAATATTTCTCCGTTCTTTTTTTCTGTGCAAATCGGCCACTGAAAACTAGTCGGCACGGGGATCATTATATACATTCATAACGCTGCTTATTGTTTACAAGAAATGACTGGCACGGCGTCACCTCGATATTGACTCATTTAGCCATGCCTGCATTGTGTCACGGCACACCGCCGAGCAATCTTCGTACGAGTGATGAAGTATTTATCATTCAAGTATAAGTAACTTCGTTAGAGTTTCGGTTGGCTAACCTAATATTTTGTTATTTTTCAAATCACCTCTCTTCATCATGTAATCAGTGCTTAAATGAAATGAATGAGAAACTTATTCTTTAAAAATGTCTCATCTCGTAAAATGTGAACTTACCTTACATGAGTTGCTTCATTACAAATAATGATTTATGAAATTGCTCACATTCGAAACCATAAATAATGATTTACAATTTTAATAGATTATTAGTTTTTATTACCATGGAGTCGGTGCGACTATGTAATCAATATTAAGGTATACAAAGGCAAAATCGCAGAAGGAAACCGCAATCTGTTTGAATCTAGTATTACTTTCTCAATCCCTGGATTGTACACCCTACTTGGGGCTGTGTCCTTAACTTCTTAACGATGGAGAAACGTATAAACCTAATCAAGTCTAGAGTAAGTAACACTGAAAACCAAGCTAATAGAATAATAAAATCATCATGTAAAAATTTTACTAAAAATCAGACAAACCGTCTATGGTAGAGGAACCGAGGCTGCTTCGTTCCAAGTGACTATCAAAGATCATAAAGATAAGGTGGAAGGATCGTATCCCCTGCGTCCTGTAGCATCTTGTAGGAATACGCCAACCAAAAACATAGACTGGCTCGTGACATAAATGTTGCCTCAAATGACTCAGTTCGTACCGCCGCATATCAAGAACGTAGAAGACGTAATTGTTCATCTTCAACGAATAAAATATATACGTAATAGCCCATTCATATCTTTAGATGTAAAAACCTTTATCCCAGCATTCCTATTTCTGATGGCATAAAAGAAGTTACCGAATTTGTCTCTGAAAATTGGAAGAAAATCAATAGTTGCGAATTGGATATGGATTCAGTTGCAAAAATGTTAAACCTCATATGTTATAATTACGAAATTAGGTACAACAACAAACACTATCTGAAAATTAAAGGTTGCCTGATGGGGTCTCACTTCAGTCTGCCGTTAGCTATCATTTATTTACATAAGTTAGAGACTGTAGCCTTCAGTGCGTTGAAGAATAGATGTAATATCCACCCGGATCTCTATGCTCGCTGCATACACGATATTGTCATACGTCCTTTTGAAAAAGATTCTGACTTCTCTGTTATCTAGGATGTCTTTAATGATATTAACGAGAACATTAGATGATAATAATAGTGTATTTTTTAATTTTTGCATATTGACAGCTTTTACTCTCTCGACATTAAGTTCAACATTGAGATATCAGAAAACGGTGTTTTAAACTTCCTTGATTTAAGTATTCATCTAAATGATGGAAAAATAAAATGAATAAAATATTCATCTAAATGTAATAAATTATAGCTGGTTCGGAAACCCGTATCACTCTGTTATCGCTTTACGTATGGATAGTTACGTTCCTAGACACGTTAAAAACAACTATTTAAAGAATACGGTAGAATACGTACAAAGAAGATGCAGTTCGCTAGCTTCTTTTGATAGTGCTAAGAGCAAGTGAAAGAAAAGTTCCAACACAACGGTTCCCATGCCAACAGTATATTTAAAAGTAAAAAGCGCAAACAAAAAGACCAAGTCTAAAAACAAAACAAATATCCTAAAAATTAAATACGTTGATGACAGCACTAGGCGAAAAATACGCACCCTTATCAAAAATTACGATTGCTGTAACTTTGGTTGATGCCCCTTTCTCTAATTTACATAATAATCTGCAATGTAAACCTAATGTTAAACAGCACGAAAATTGTATTCCCTGTAACTGCCTACCTAGTAACAGCATTTGTTTGAGCAAATTTTTAGTTTATAAGTTCACTTGCAATTTTTGCAACAATGAGTACGTCGGGCAGGCCATCGCCCTTTTAAATTCCGCTTCAATGAACACAGTCGGTCTTTTAACAGTAAAATCAGCAGCACATTGGCTGACCACAGACTTAATTGTAATGGAGCTGCTTCTATCGATGACTTCTCGATATCTTGGACAAATGTAAGAATCCAGTAGACACTCGGTTGAGATCAGTTCATAAATTCTTGAAACCAACGATAAACCGTAAACATGAACTGATCGATTTCTGATTCTCACACTTCGTACCATACCGTATATAAGGACAGGGCGCCAAGACATCACGCTCTCCTGTACGATGTCCTGTTTTTAGTTGACGTTTCTAGCTTTTTCCCCAGAAGAAGCTTGAATACGTGAAACTTAAGGCCTCTACATAGCTTTTATTACTGTTTTTAGCCAATAAATTTCTTAAGAAGACACCTCCGTACTTTATTGCATCATGAACAGTCTTCTGTTTACGGCAATCGTATGCTTCCAAATAATTGTGTATTTGAAAATCATTCGCTGCCTTCCTTTAAGAACTTCAATTTTCCTCATGATTTTTAACAGATGCCTTGTGCACATGAAGTGTTTTGTCATCACCATTATTCTGTGATTCCATTTATTTGTCAACCAACGGCTCCGACCACGGCTTTGAATAAGGATTTGAAGAAGTGTGTTATTCTTGCATAATACTATGCATTGATTCCATCCCCTATTTGGAGAATAGATTCACAAATAGAATTTTTATTATTCACTTGAACCACATCAAATGTTGGTTAAGACTTCATTAAAGTATATAGCGCATAAAATGAAATTTTTCATATATAATATCTTCATTTCTTGAAAATGAAGATAAAAAAACATTTCAGTAAAAGTATGATCGACTTAACAGCATGGATGAAAGCAAAAAAAATGACTTAAGTGATCGAGAAAGACAGGAGAAAATTAACGAAACTTCAGTGCATGCCAAGCATTTCATTGATCACGATAGTGGAGAACACAGTGAAACAATTTCGTCGTCTTTCCGTACGGGAAAATGGAACCGAGAAAGTACGATTGCCAATTGGTTGAATACAGTGATTGAGAGGATGTCTTGGTTGAGTCACGGCAAGGAGGAGTTTCCTTATAGAAGTAAAGTATTTTCAAAAAAAGTCATCATCTTGTTGTTTCCACAAATGTTCGTTTGACGATTTGTCGGCATTTATAATTCAAATTTCCAAATAATGGAGCACAGTAGAGAAGGACACTTTCTATTACCGATTCGTAAATCAGCCACAAATCATCATGTGAAATAAAGGGCTTAAGGACACGAAGCAAGTACAGGCGTCCTGAGCAGCGAATCCATTGATTTTGAAAATGGTGGTTTCAGGAAAGATTTGATGACCACGTAACCCGTAACAGCTTCATTTGCGATACTACAGAAAATGGCAAAGAAAGTTCTAGAACAGCATTTTTCTTGTTGAACACCATGGCATTGGTTTTTGACATGTTGATATTCAGCTTGTTGTTTGAGACCCAATCGCATATGTCATTGTTGGAATGTTGGAATCATGTGTTGGAACAGAACATAGCAACTGAAGATGTGAAAAACTGAACCTGTCTCGGTTTTCTGATATTTTCAGTCGGTTTCGTTTTTTTAAACCCGCAGTTTCGGTTCGGCTATCGGCTAGACGCCGGACAGTAAGCAACATAAAACACAGAGTACATTGCTGCTCTGCCTACACAACAATTTTTAAACATGAAGAACTTAATTGTACAAACTTGCGCCTAGTCAAGCTGCTTTCGGTGTTTAAGCCAACTTTTTCATATTTAATTTAGCACACAGTGTGTTTAATAAGACTATGTGGCCTCCCCGAACTACATATTCTCCTACGCCAGAAACGCTTGCGGTGGTTCGGGCATGTACAGAAAGCAACCGACAACATCATCGATGAGGTATGTCATCTATCGGTTGACGGTCGCCGTCCACCAGGAAGACTGAAGAAAACAAGGTATGCCTGTATCGAAGAATATCTAGAATACCTGGAGGTCAAGGAAGACACTGCTCTGGATCGGGGTGCGTGTAAGAAAGTCAGAAATTAAGAAAGCAACGTCCAACCGTGGTGGAATCGGGAAGAAGCGACGAAAAACGAAAAAGTAAAGTAAATAAGTAACAGAATGTCAATATTAGGAGTTGCTGCCATTACTTCCTGACAACGTTAACGAACATGAAATAACTAGTTTGTTTTTCCAACATGTAGTGCTTAGACTAAATCATGGATTACTGCTTATGTACTTGTACTGGCAAAGCTGATCAGATTTGCAACTGATCCTAGTCCAGGCTGCTTCTGATCTTGCAGAAATACTCGATGCCCTCAGAAGAAGAAGTTTGAGTAAGAAGCTTTTCAAAAAAGTTGCTTCAAACAGCTGTCATGCTCTACGTAGATACATCCCCGGTAAACTGAGGTGCTCTTCCTATTTTCGTATTCCCTTTTGTCGATCTATCTCATCTTTCTCTGTCTCTATCATTTCATCTCTCATATATCTCATCTTCACGAACAATTTGGAATCTTTTCAGCACTGTTGCGAATAGTCAGTATTACTGCTTGTCTCAATGCTTCCCTGATCAACCGCTGTATATTCTTCAGTATTTGAATAATCAACTCAGTCAACAACTCCCGACTTACAACAAGTGCCTTTAATTTGACAGTCAGCGGCATATGTATATATATATATATATATATATATATATATATATATATATATATATATTATTATTATAATGATTGGAGCGCTTCGTACACGCGATTATCAGAAATTTGGGCGCTTCGCACATTATAACAATGTTCAGGGCTCTCTGTACAAAAAGGGCGCTCTGTACAGAATTCAAGAAAACAGGGCGTTTGGTACAAAATATTTTTTGCTCTGATTACAAATTCATTTATATATTAGTAACATCTATATAACAGAACCAGAGCGCATGAAACAGAAATTTTAAATTCTCGAACTTGGAATTTCCAATAAGGCCGCTTAGTACAAGCGCCCTTATCGAAAATATTTTCTGTTCTTGTTACATACTCATTTATTTCGTAATGAGCAGGTATGTGATAGCACTAAAACGCATGCAATGAAATACCGTAGGGGTACCAAGCGCCTTTATTAGATAAAATGATCAAAACAGCAACAATATATAAAATATTATATCTTGTGATGTTCTATAATTCTTGTATCGATTCTTGTATCTCATAAGGTCATTCTTGTACTCAAATCTTATTTTGGAGCAAGTGTTGAAGAAAAAAATAATTGGGCCTATAACCAAAGCTGCAAGCCTTTTGAAAGTAAAATATCAATGTTTGTCTTAGACCGTGTTTTTTGTAATTACAGCTAAGTTTGATTTTGTTTAGTTAAATCCAATAATGTATCTACTCTTGATTTATCTATTAATGATAATGCATCACGTGATGAAATATTAAGTTTACTTGTTATGTCGATGATCTTGAACTATATGCAGCATTTCTAAAATGATCAATACAATGTGCATATTTCATCTTACACTTTATATGCTTCTCATGAGTCAAACGATGAGATTATCAAAGAAAAGACATGTCACATGTGTAGGTCTGACAAACGTCTAATACACAATTAAATCAAGCATTCGTAGCAGAAGAATCAAAAAATTGCATCATCCAATGTGTCAATTTGAGACGCGAATTCGTCCCAGTCGCTGAACTGGTCATGTGACATCGCGAAATGAGCCTACGAATTCTAGGAATACGCCTTTAATAGCATCGGTTTGGTGCATTGCTCCTCATTGGCTGCAATTAGTTGCTACTAGCTGTCACGGTTGCCAGTATGCATTGCTCCACCTTGATGAAATCATTGTCATCATGCCGAGTCATTACTATTTTGTATGATGGCACCATTAACCAATATCATTGCTGCTAGCACAGAAAATTTCCAATGCGACAAATCTTGGAAAAATGAATTTGGTTTAATGCGAATAGTTAGTCGGGATAAGCGAGAAACATTTCTAGAGTTAACTTTTTTATATTTTATTGAAAGTGTACAGAGCGCCCTATAATTTTATTATAACATCTTTCGTTCAATCATGTCGATATAACACCGTAGCACAGATAATCAGTCCATATTGTAGTTATAGATAAAGAACAACTAGCCCTACATGTACAAGTAATATGGAGTTTCAATTCATCACAGATATCAAATGAAGATGGGAGGGTGCCACATGCAACAAGAGCGACTTCCATTGGAGGGCGCTTGGTACAAATCGCTTCTATTCACGCCATAGTACCAAGCGCCTAATTATTATTATTAATTATTATTAATTATTATAATTTATTATTATCTATTATATTATTTTTCATGAGTCTGCTTACTGCAACTTTGCAGCAACCCACTGTCCCAACACTGGGAAATCGCCGATATCGTGCCGTTGCCGAAAGCTTAACCAGCTGAGCCTTCGAACATCAGATCAGTACTTCCTCTTCTTGGAAGAGAATTATTCAATTTGGATACAGAAAAGGATGCTCAACAACATATACCTTAATGAAGCTGGATAATTTCATTTCCGAAAAACCTCAAGATAGGAGCATCACTGCTTGTCATCGTCTTACTTGAATTTCTTGAATTCATTTCATTTTCTGAATTACTTGAATTCATCTTCTTCTTGAATTTACAAACTCTGAAGCACAGTACTCAGCACAAACTCATCAGCCCTAATTTGTAGGTTATAGCTTGGTGCTAGGTCCTACTATATATGCCTACCGTACATATTATGAGCGCATCTTATAGGTAGAGCACATTTAACTGAAAACCGGTTTTAAAACCGGTTTCCGGATAGTTAGAATAAAAAATCCGAAAAACCGGTTTTTTTAGAAACACTAGTGTGTATGTTGGAAGAGAGGTCATTCGACGTGACTCTCGGCGGTGAATGGAAACACGTGATGACGTCATTGATGATCTGTGCGTGAGGACAATTGCAGCAGGATGGAAGCGTGCAAGCAAGTGTCAGATTTTAGACGCATCGATGAATGGATTGCATTTTTATCACGTTCAGTGACGAACAGGCATCAAATTGCAAACGCATCATTTCAAATCGATGCATTTTCGTCCGGAGATTCATGTCAAGTTTGCTGTAAAATGGTGCAGTGTTGTGTCTTCGGGTGTATCAACAATACCAATACCGAACGTAAAAGCATTAGCTTCTAATACCCAACAAAAGCTTCCTTGTTCACATAATGGTGTCGAATCATACGACAGAGAGACTTTACTCCTAATAAGCATAGTCGTGCATGTTCTGACCATTCGCCTAAGTTGATAAGATAAAGAATCTGTGCTATGTTGTCTGACCAATATCGAATAAAGCAGCCTTTAGTTCGTTTGCGGCTTAGCGCCTTCCTATGTCTCAAAATGATTCCAATTATTATGACATTTCCTCACAATGACTCATCTCAAAGTGATCTCAGTTCAATGATTTCGCATAAGCCGTTCAATGCCGCAAATTAGAATCATTACGATGCTTCAAAATATTCACATTATCTTAATTTCAGAAAAAATATTGCCAAATAAGTGCTTGCAACCGGCAAATGCATGCACATTCACTGTCTATCATAATGTTGAATGGACTAAATATGATTCCAGACATTGTCAGTGGAATTTCATAGCAGTTCTCTCATTGAAAGGAGAACTTTGCGATAATCCTTGTGTGAAAAAGAAATTCGCTAATTGCAAAAAGCAGTCTGCTGAATCTAGCTATTGTTATGTGTGCTTATTGACATCTCTCTCGAAAAACATGCCCTCACACGAGAAAACATTCGATCACTTTCCATAACTTCTTATTGACGAGTGTTGAAACTACCGGTTCTTCACATAGCAGCTTTAGTCAGCGACTCGTAGCGGTCGTAGGAAGCTTATTGTTAATTCACTCTCATTGGGATGATCACCAATGACGTCATCAGGAACTTTCGCATCGTTTTTTTTACGCACTGACGATGCGGTTTTGGTGTCTTTGAATGGACTGATTCAAGTAGTTAGAGTCAGACCTTCGATTAAATACATTAAAATGGAAACAGAAATATACCTGCGGAGTACACCTTTAAGTCAACCCTACAGCTTGCTATTCTGCGAATATTGGGGACTTCTACCGTCAGTCACTTTGTTGCGAGGAAATCTGACAGTCTGCCATTCGACTGCCTCATTTATTGAATTGACACGAATTTCTGTCACAAAGGTAGCGTCGGTCTACAATTATTGCAATTTGTGATAAATATTGAATTGCATCCTCATTTAAAAATGAAAGCCGACGTGAATATCTGTCATTTCAATTCATCACCAGGTCTAGGTCACATTCCTAAACATCAACTCGATTATGTATTTGATATGCAGTCATCCCCAAAGTGTTTGGTTATACCCGCAGAAAAGTTGGGATACACAACTATATTGTATTTGGCTTCAACTTTAAATAGGGAGTTGTGTCGATGTTGAGAGAAGCTAGGCCTGCTGATGACTCCTGATATTGGATGACAAGGTAGTTATTCAGGTCAGTTCCCAATTTTGCAAATGACGATGCGTTTCAGTATTCAATTGTTCTATTTACAATGTGTTTGCAAAAAGCCACATTTGTTAGCAGTTATAGTCGCACTAACTTAGACGAAATGCTAAAGTGTTATTCAACAAATTCCAGAGAAAATTCCCTTGATATGCCTCTAGTAACTGCGTGACTCATAACATGGAAATATGATTATAATTGTAGTTATGACCACATTCATGATTGCATTTGCACTCCTTCGTGTTTCTTCTAAAAATGCTCAAATATCTTTATCTTACTTATGAATTGTTCTCTTATCGATGTTAACTGTCAATCTGAATATCATTTTAATTGTCCTATTCCTGTCAATTAATTATTAATTATTTGCGCTCTTACTTATTTTCTTCCACATTGCGTTTGTGGATGAATCAGAACAGCAGTCACTTTATTGTATTGCAGCAATGGACAAAAACTATGACAGCTTTATCAGTATAATCATATTATTCGTGGGAGGAAGCTTCATCATTTATATTCATATCACAAAATGTTTAAAAATGTTGCATCATATAGCAGCTCTGTCAACTAATAGCAACTGCATTCCAACGAAACTTACTGGAAATCGATAATATTGGCCATTCTTGCAACAAATTTTGGTGGAATTTAGTCTCTTTGGAACAACTCTGCCTGGTTCTTCCTAAACACAGAATTAAGCTTGACTTGCCTCACTGAATGTATTAACCAAAGCACTTTCCCATTGACTGTCCAATGAGCACTTCCTTAATTGAAGGATCGACTTAAAAATGTATTGTTTGTAGATTTTATGTTCAGTTTGGATGAAAAGATAATGCGACAATGTGTCAGTGTCAATTGTAAGTTTCAATAATTTCACAGCAAATTATATCATCAGCAGTTTATCTTCCGAAATCTATTCAACATCTCAACTTGCTGTCGTTGTCTTGCAGCTTCGTCATGGTGTGGAGGACCGCCTCTGTTGAAAGGACGGAATGGCATCATCACCAGTCACAAAGACTTTAACGGAAGAAATAAATACCAAGGAGAACAGAAGTGTGAATGGATCATTGAAGGAAGGAAATCAAAGAGAGTTCGTCTTCATTTCTCTCATTTTTCACTGGAGGAGTGTCGAGGAGGAGACAAACTTGTTGTTTACGATAGAACTGATGGCAGTGGAAGGAAGAGGGAACTTTGTGGAGATCTGAAACCTTTTACTATTTACTCCAGTGGACAGAGAATGAAACTTCAGTTCACAAGTCATGGCTGGAAGGAGAGTACAGGATTCTCCATCACATACGACGTCATCGATCCTTCAGGTGAGTTCTTTAGTAGGATTGGGATGAATGTTCGAATTTTTTTCGTCCGAATCGGATTTCCGAATCTTTTTTATAAAATTCGAAATCCGAAATGATTTAAAGTAATGTACGTTTTCAGTGTCATCAAAGTAAAAAGCGTTTGGTTCAAAAGTATTCTCCTTCAAATTAAACACGTCTGTCGCTTGCTGTGTTTGTCAATTGCCTGTTATCACTTCACAATATAATGATAAGAACATGTCGCAGCTTATTTGGTGCAAGTAGTCCAAATCCAGCTGTATTTGATAGACGCAA
>CAJQUW010009387.1:0-65291 GCA_907163375.1 Prostheceraeus crozeri
AAGTTGAAGGGGGCAGGGAGGAACCATAAATGCTGAAGTCGTCTGCATATGCGTGTGCGCGTAAGCCGTGTTGGTCGGTGATGCCGAAGAGATCAGCAGTGTACATAATGAAGAAGAGGGGGCCCTGCACTAAACCCTGTGGGACGCCATGATCATTAGGAGATGGGGAAGATCTGGAACTGTTGTGGCGAACGAGTCTTCTTCTGGAGGTAAGGAATGATTTACACCACTGTAATACTGGACCGGATATGCCAAAAGAGACATTCAGTCTACGTAGCAGAATGGAGTGGTCGACCGCATCGAAGGCAGATGACAAATCCAGCTGAGCGACGAGACAGAAGCGACCGTCGTCAATATCTTTGAGGAGATCAGAGCATACATGAAGCATGGCTGTCTCGGTGGAATGATTAGCTTTGTAGGTCGACTGGTGCTTCGGGAGGAGACTGTGCGATGACAGGTGAGAACGCAGTTGCTGGGAGACGATGCGCTCAAGGAGTTTAGAGAGGACCGGGAGATTGGAGATGGGTCGGTACGAGTCAGCAGATGAAGGGTCACGGACACCTTTCTTCAGAATCGGGGTGACTTCTGTGGTTTTCCAGATTGCCGGGAACTCGCCTGAAGATAGTGAGAGGTTGAACAGAGTAGTCAGAAAGGGGATATGATGTCAGTGTTCTCCTTTAGCAGTTCAGTAGGCAGTGGGTCACAAGAGCTCTGTTTGTTGGGGAGCTGGAGCAGCAAGGCTTTGATGTCGGCAGCAGACAGAGGGTCAAAGTTTTGCTTGAGGCAGTCAGGAGGAGAGGTCACAAAAACCGGCTCTGTGGCAGGGGATAGGAGAGAATGCGTAGTCGTGACTTTGTCATCGAACGATCTGTGGAGGTTATCGGCAGTAAGGAACTCGTTAGGAGGGGGACGTCCTCTACCCAGCAGTGCATCAATGCTGCGCCAGAGTTGTTTGGGATTGTGGGCCTCAGAATCCACCTTATGGCACCAAAAGGACTCTCGCTTTTGTCTGAGTAGCTGTTTGTATGAATGGAGTTGTTGCTTCCAGGCAGCGGCGATGTCGGTCGTTGGCTTGTTAGCGGAAACGAAGTGGCGGTACCGGCGCTCGAGTCTCCGGACCTCACGCTTGGCTGCACGGCACTCCTCGTCAAACCAGGGATCGGAAGGACGACGACGGAAGCTGATGTTACGGAAGGGGATAAGTTGGTCAAGTATCCATGTTGTCTCGGAGTCATACAGAGAAGTCAGCTGGTGGACATCCAGCCCATCCAAGCAGTCGGGATGGCACAGCGCAGAGGAGGCAAGCTGATCCCGGAAGAGCGAGTGATCAAGGCGACTCCAAGGGCGGACAGTTGCAGTTCTGTACACTGGTGTGGGAGAGCGGAGTGGAGTGACCCATCGAAGCAGCTTGTAATCGGACAGATCTGCGTCGATGATGTCAATCGAGAGAGTGGGGAGATCGGAGCGGGTGATCACCAGGTCAAGGGTGCCTCCACAGGTGTGAGTAGGGCTATTCATAGCGCATTTGAGACCGTAGGCTTCACATGTGTGCGGCAGTTATATATATATATATATATATATATATATATATATATATATATATATATATATATATATATATATATATATATACTGCATATACATAGATAGATAGATACGTTTGATAAATAACTTTGAGTGTTCTTTTATTTTGTGTTAACTGCTTTTGTTTATTACACTCTGAGTTATTTGTAATTGCATGCCTGTCCTAGTGAGAAAATAAAGCTTTACCTAGATAATATGTCTGACTTCTGGTCTGCAATGTCTGCAATTTCCTTTCAACAGAAGGTACTTCTGCAAACATCTCCATGGATCCTCCTGAAAACATTTTTTGGGAGATCTGGTCGCCTATTTCCTATTCTAAAATCAAATCTGTCATGTTATCTTTATCTGGAACTGCTGTTGGTCCTGATAAAGTTTGTTCGAAGTTTTTTCTTCAACTCCATCCCACTATTTGTGAAGCCATTTTTTATCTTTTGCTGCTGTTTGAATCTCTACCATCAAATCTTACTTCTAGTCGGATTTCTTTTGTTCCGAAATGCGAGACTCCAACAATTCCATCTGATTTCCGTCCAATTTGTGTATCCTCTGTGTTTATGAGAGCTTTTCATAAAGTTATTGTTCGACGCTTACTATCTCCGATAAAGCTGCCAAAATTTCAGTTTGCATTCCAGAGGAGAGATGGTGTTACGGAAGCGGTATCTTTATTACAAGCTATTCTTCGTCACTCTCAAACAAAAGGTAAATATATGTCTTTTTCATGTCTAGATCTATCAAAGACATTCGATCGTGTTTATGTCCAATCCATATCAAATTCGGCTCTTTCACACGGTCTCCCTTCACCAATGCTTAGATACCTCAAATGGCTCTATAGTTCTTGTTGTGTTTCAGTCTGTGGTTCAAGCATCAATCCAAAACGTGGTGTTCGTCAAGGTGATCCGCTGTCACTTTTGATTTTCTTGATGGTTATGAAGCTCGCTCTCGATAAAGCAATGCCATCTATTGGTGTATCCTTCCTGTCCTCCTTTGTTTCGTCCTTAGCTTATGCAGATGACTTTCTACTTTTTGCCGACTCCCCTGAGATGTTGCAAAGAAAACTTGATGGCCTAGCTGAAGGTATCTCAAAGGTTGGTTTATCTTTAAATGTGAAGAAATCATTCTGTTTACATCTTCGCTCGAACGCTCCGATCAAAAGTTGTGTAATACTGACTTTTGCATTCATGATGGTGTTCCTATTCGTTCCCTTGGACCTGATGACCAATTCTCTTGTCTTGGTATCGAATTCAGCCACCGTGGCATAGCAGGATTTCCTTTCAGGGTTAAATTTTCCTCTGATCTTCAAGAACTTTCATCGGCTCCTCTTAAGCCACACCAGAGAATTGAAATTCTTAGAACTTATCTTATGCCGAAGTATTTGCATCAGCTGATTGTTGGACTGGTCACTAAGAACAACCTGCGAAATTTGGACCGCATGATTCGATCCTCAATTCGTGCGTGGATGCGGCTACCGAAAGATTCCTCTATAGCAGTATTTCATGCATCAATTGCATCAGGAGGTATTGGAATTCCATGTCTATCTTCTATGATTCCATTACTGAGAAGAAAGAGGATAGAAAATTTCTTGGCATCCACTCTACCAATGGTGAAATCGGCCGGCAATTTTCTTTCATCATGCCTGACAAATACAATGACTCGAAGTCCAGTCAAGGTGGGATCACAAATTGTCATGACGAAAACGGATCACAAGTCTGCGTGGGCCAAGAAGCTACATGACTCTGTTGATGGCACTGGTTTGAAATCTTGTGACCATACATCTTCCAAATGGATTCAGTTGCCCGGATCGCGTATACCCCCCGATTATTCATCAGAGGATTTAAGCTCCGAAACAATCTCCTCCCTACACAGGCTCGCATAAAAAGACGTTTACGTGATGGTCCTTCATCCTGCAGAGCTGGCTGTCAGTCGAGCGAATCGTTGCCTCACATTATACAGCGATGTTTCCGTACTCATGGTGCTAGAGTGAAACGGCACAACCATTTGCTGAAACTTTTGCTCAAATGTGTTGAGAAAAAGTCAAGCTTTTCTGCACTTGAACCGCAGATTCCATCTGGTGAATCATTTGTGAAACCGGACATTCTTGCTGTTTTCGGCTCTATTGCAATTATCATCGATGTTCAAATTTGCAATGACTTCAATGCTGCTGAATCCTTTTTGACTAAGGTGACGAAATACGGTTCACCAGATGTTCACGGCAATATACTGAAATACATTCGCAGATTGGATATTAATGTGCAACATCTTTTTCATTTCCCGTTCATTGTCTCGTTCAGAGGCATTTTTTATGATAAATCTGTTTCTTCCCTTATGCCATATCTCAAGTTCAGTTTCTATGATTTGCATGATTTGTCTCTTCTTGAGGTCCTAGGATCGCTCAAATGTTATGACTCTTTTATGATGGGCACGTAAGTCTATCATTATTTTTTTCTGTTAATGTCATGAATTTATAATGTCAAGCCTAATTTTCAACATGGTTTCTATTACCTTGTTTGCGTGACACCTCGAGAGTAGATAGTCGTCCCATCTGTCTACTAGGCCTCCCTCCTCATTTTGGGGCGGTGTCCACCACTGTTTGGTGTGGGGTTGGCTGAGCCACACGTGAGTTCATCTCTCGGTTGTTATCCATGTCCTTTCCTTTATCGGCGTTGCCTCTTTTGTTACCTATAGTATGGTATCTTGGACTTGGTTAACTTTGAGTGTTCATTTATTTTGTGTTAACTGCTTTTGTTTATTCAGTTCGCAATTGTAATGCGTTTTTATGATTTTTGTACATACACTCTTGAGTTATTTGTAATTGCATGCCTCTCCTAGTGAGAAAATAAAGCTTTACATAAATAGATAGATAGGCTACTATTCGCCATTGACCAGTAAGAAATATGACATTTTTGTTATTTCATTTTCTCCTTTAGATGAGTTATTGCCAGAATTGAATGGTATCAATGATTGTATTCAGTTTACAGTTGAACATCCTGATGATTTAAGTATCCCATTTCTTGACACCTGTATTTCTATAAAAGAAAGTTCATGTTTCACTTCATTTTATACGAAGCCTAACCATAATGGTCATATTTCACCTTATGATACTCATTTTCCTCTTATAAGAAAAGTTAACTTAATGCGCAATGAATGTTTGCGAGTGCATCGAAACTGTTCAAACCCCATGCTAACTGAAAAAGCAGTAAATTTTATCAAAAAGAGATTCATTTTGAATGGCTACCATAGATCTATTGTCGAGAAGTACATCACTGTCACACCACCAGCATTTGATAGCAAAATTCATAATAAACAGGCCTAGATTCGTATACCATTTATGAACGAACAACAATCGAAACAAATAAGATGAGAGTTGAGATCCCGATTCTAAATGTAAAACATGTCTTTGTTACTCCTCCATCTCTTGTTAGGCAAGTCAAAAAGAAAGAAGCCATTCCTTGTACCAAATATTGTTTGTGCAACGGTAAAAGTCTTTGCTATTTTAAAAACATTGTGTACAAAATTATTTGTAAAAAGTGCAACCAGACTTACATTGGTGAAACACAATGCACTACTAGAAGGCGTATATTTGGAGATCTAAATAAGGAAGACAGCCTTGTTTTCACCATTTTCAAATGAAACATAGATTAAAGCCAACTAAGGACGATGTGCAAGTTGAAATTTTACAACGAAACTTTGCCAATATTTATGAGCGTAAAATGTGTGAATGAAATTTTATTCTACACAAAAAGCCTGAAATCAATGCAATGTATAACTGAAATTTAGATATCTGATCTGTCACTAATTTGCAAATGTCAACAGTATTGCCATCATAGCTATTCTTTTTCCTATTCCCTCATTCAATTCAAAAAAAATTTCTGCGATATATTGATTATGTACTGTCCTTTTTCTTTGGCCTGTGTTGGATAGTTGTTGTATAAATTGATAAAGACATTTTATCGAAGGCTCTTTAATGCAAACTTTTATTGACCTTGTCCTCTAGTGTTGAGAAGAAATATATATAATATATATATAACGTCGCTGGTTCAAACCTACCCGCGACTGATGAGCCCCAGCAGGCCGAAACATGTCTCGTGGTGGTTACATCTGTTGAGATTTGATAAATATTTGTATATATACATATATATATTTGCATATATATATATATTCGGAACAACTCAACGTGGAACTTGCACAAAAATCAGATATAACTTCAAGAAATGCTTTAAAGAAAGAAAGCGAATCATAAAACCAATTGTCAAATATCTGCATGTCCTATCAACAGCAACAAAATGTGTTTTAGAAAAAATGTAGTTTATAAACTAATATGTCTTCAATGCCAACACTTTTATATTGGTAATACCATCCGACCACTCCATCTGATAATCAAATAATATGCTACCCAAGAAACATCGTTTGTCTTTAAGCATCTCAAGTGTTGTGATACCGACAACTTAAAGACTGAAATATTGAAACATGAAAAAGATAGCACAAATCTACGACTTATGGAAGCACAATTAATACAGAAGTACCAGCCGAAATTAACTCAAAAGAAGAAAAGGAGCAATGCCGATAATTTCTATTCCTTCAATTGTATGACCAAGGACCCATAATTTCATCAATAAGATATCTTAGAATGCACTTATCTCTCTATACCTATATAATTCTCTTCTATCCTATCATCTCCCTCCTATTCACTCACATTTAAATTCTAAAATTTATGTTTCCAAAGTTGCAACTCCGTTCTATCCTCTGATGTGGCCTGAGAAGGCGAAATTTTAGGAGCTTTTCATAAAGACCTATAAATAGCACGGCTTTTGTTTTATTCATATAACATCATACTATTTCGACGGAATTTTCAAATTCTTTGTTACTTAAGAACTAGTTAACAAGTTGCAAACTACCAAGCAAGGGAATACAAGAATAGTTTTAAATATGCTCGTGCATGCGAAATTTCCATAATCTCTTTGTTTCACTGATAATGCATATCAAATTAATTTTCATATTTCATCCTAATCATAATCATAATTTCCATCTGATTTTATGCCGACCCATGGAGAGAGTAAGGATGGCAATTTTTTTTGCTCTGACTTCATTACTCCCCATGTTACTATAGCACTTTTTCTCCACCATTATTACCGATCGGTTGTGTCGGAATTACATTTCCCATGGGTCATATTTGACTCGCGAAAGAACTATCGTGGTCCGTGAAATTAATAAGTATATTATGAGTCTGAACATTTCTAAGAATTATCCAATTTCGTCTAAATAATATATATATATATATACTTTGAAGCAATATATAATATAACGCGTGTATAATGTAACACGTGTACAATATATAAATGTATATAATATAACACGTGCTTCTAATGCACGTGTAAAAAGTATCGTGCCTGTCTAGCCATCTTTTTTGAACTGTACGCTGTGGTGACAGACTGCGGCCAATATGCATCGTCTTTCATTGCTCGGCCGAAGCAATTGAAAATCATAGATATGGAACTCAAACTATCATTGATTTCTTAAGGGGACTTGATGGATCAAACTGAAAATCAAACACAGTGATGTTGTCCGTATGCTTGACAATGATACTATTTCTGAGTCCACATTATCTTTAATGAAGCTTAACAAATGTGACAGCTGCAGTCAAGTAGTCCGCTGAAAATCTACGCAGCTCTCTCAGAATTGTAACTGAAAAATGTACAAGAACAATCACTTCAGAGAAAATTGCTTTGTGAAATCTCTTTTGGATAATCTCCATCACAACTTTTGGAATCGTTTAGTCGATACAGGGTGACTTTCCTACTGACTACCTCAAAGAGCTTCTTTACGCGGAGAGGACTCATCTTGGGTTGACGTTCCAAGTGGTGTGGTCCAGGGGAGCGTCATGTGCTGTTTTGTCTTGTGATGGAGTCTTTGTCATCTGTGTGCTCGAACTCCACTTTTGTAAAATATGCAGACGACCTGACGGTTCTTCATTGTATATGAAATCAAAGTGAAGACAAGTTGCAGGATGAGATTGATAATGTAGTGATTTGGTCGAGAAACAACGGTCTCGAGTTGAATTTCTCTAGGTGCTTTGTAATGGATGTAATCCCCCATGACAATTTAACTACGTCTCCTGTTTCTATTGATTATGATGTCTTACAAAGAAGTGATTCTCTGTTGCTTCTGGGCTGTCATTTATCCCGTGATATGAGATGGTGCATGCATGTCAATTACCTCAACAAGCGAGCATCGAAAAGATTGTATTTGCTTATTAATCTCAAACACATCAGCTGTTCATGCGATGTCCACGCCAGGCCAAAACGTTTGAAGATAATGAGAAGTGGATAAAAAAGGATATTGTACATATACCGGTATATTGCAAATATTTCTGGAGTTCAAGACAATCGAAAAACAATCGTCACTATAGTAGCATACTAGTCACCATGTAACTGTCGAACACCTTTATGCCCATGATGCTTGGAAAAATGCGCGCCCGTAGGCGCGATGAAGACGTTCAAGCAGTTCGATAACTCATGAATAGAATATTTTAGGGAAGTCACATTCATGTGCATTCATGGCTAGAGTCATCAGCTAAAAGAAACAAAAGGGATAATTGTAGTTTGCTCGAATTGTTCGCTCACGTAAGCTTCCAAGTCCATGGCCTGAATAAGGATGCCTGCTAGATCACCGGCCCTGTGATGAATGAATGAATGAATTTTGTATAGCTCGTGATTCCTTTATGAATTATTACGCATCACAGTAGCTTAGTAAAGTGTTTTCTCCTTCGGTTGCCTTTGAAAAAACATGCTTTCAACTTTTCAAGTGTTAATAACACCTTAAGATTAAAATCTTTACGGGTCAAAAATGACCGGCGGTCGCATATGGGTTAACTTGCTATCTCATTCTTTACGAAGTAGGCCTTTATGCGATTTTCACTGCGTCATTTATCAGGGAAAGCTAATTTGAGATTGACTATTGACCTAGTTTTGACCTAGTTGTTTGCACACCTATTAAGTGCGGCCGTGATTCTTTCGGCCTTCGAAATGGCGGCCGAAAAATGTAAAAGGTTGCGCACCCCTGGCCTTGTCAGTTAAAATGGGATTGCAACCTTGTAGGGGTAAATACTCCTATCATAACATAATTTTTTGTGAACCCTTTCTTGAAAATCATTCTTCAAATCATTGTTCATTCAAGGCGGTTGACAGAACCGTACAATATTACTGAAAATTGGCTTTGATAAAGCAGTTTGGGTACTTACACGTAGAATAACCGTTACAACGCATGAGAAAAAATTGTTAATTTTGTTGCTTTTCCGCTTTGTAGGGAATACTGCACTAAGACACAACCATTTGGAAGTACAATGATTAATGCAATGTACAATGTATCATCTACATTAATAAGTGCAGGCAATAGGCTAAGTCTACAGTACTTACTGAATTGATGGCTGTTTTTGCTCGAGGATTCTGTTTGCATATTATGTTTGGTTCTTCGTAAGGAGCATCACGAAGTTTTCATAATTGGCTTGACGGCAGTGGGGGCACGTCGATGCTGATTGTACTAATCCATAAACAAGTATTTACTTTTTCATTTAGTTTTAAGGCGCACTTGATCACAAATAGAATTTCCGGATAGCATAAATGAATTTTGTAAGAATTTTGTGTTCGCTAGCCAATCTATCGTAAAATTATTCCAATTTTTGAATAAGTATCTACGCCTGCTGATGATTCCTGAGATTAGATGAAATGAATAAGCAGCTATTCAGGTATGTTCTCATTTTTCAACTGAGGATGCAACTCAACATTTAATTATTCTATTTACAAGACAAAATCGGAAGGATTCCTTGGCTATTAGTCAGAATTTTCTTTTCTTTGGAAAGAGCCAAACTCCAGTGATGGAATGGAATCTATTTTCTTACGGACGATTAAATTCAGCTATTATCTATAGCTATCTTCAGGAAATGAATTCTTAAAATTGCTCCTTACAATGCTTCCCTCAGACTTGAACCCCTCAAGGTTCTGAGTTTTGTGTTATATCAAATACAGCATACGATGAAGCTGGACTTCAGCATCTCAGTGATGAATCTACAAATAAACTTATATCTCATATGACAGCAAAAACAATAGAAAAGCGCATTAATTCCTGCTGGAAAGCGATAGCAAAAGACAATAAATATCCGACTTATATTGTTAACAGTTACTGCACAAACAACTCTTCTTTGCCGTACTCCTCTCTTTTTATCAAAACTCATAAGGATGGCAATGAATCGAAAATGCGACCAATTGTGTCAACCCCTTCAGGACCTGTCACGAGAAACAAGAGTATTTGATAAAAAGACTCATTATACAAATAAGACCTGTGTTGTAGAGGCAGAACGATTCGTTTTCGCCTCACATTATTCAAATTATCACGAATAATAAAATATTAGCACAGAGGATGAGCAGATTTGGATTCAGAGCTGGGTATCGAGGGAAGTCCGTGATTTCACGATCGCGGATTAAATTCAGACTTAGGTCCGCGATTCCGAGATTTTGATTCAAAATGTCAGAAATGTTGAAGATAATTTAATCCACATATTTTATTGATTTAAAAACATATCTTTAGTTTTTATTCAATTACCTACTAAAATAATATTCTATGTAGCATATTCCTTGAAATATTATAAAAAATAAATTGCACTGAAATTAGGCTACTATGATTTCTCTTGGCCCAAAAATTTAAATCAAAAATATTTGTTTTAACATTTGATCGATAGCGACAGTACAGCCTAAAGGCTATTGCGTTTCTTAAATTTCTTTAATGTGAATGACTTGTTCTCATACAGAGTGCCTTGTGCGTCGGAATATGTTGAAGACGCGTCCTCAAGTTCCCGAGTCCCTGTCATCGTGACGTGTATAGTACCTGTATTCGAATCATTATCACGATCTTTGTATACAAAGATATAGGCACACATGAGCTGACATATCATTCATTTCAACTTAGCAAATAAGAGTTGGTCTATAGGCCTATGACACGCCAATTGCATGCCTTCGCAGCTAAACACAATTGTAAAAAGTTAAACGTTAGGCCTGAAAGATACTTGTAATATAATATCTTTCAGAAGAATATAAATTTCTTTTCTTGATTCTATTGAAAGAAGTAGGCATTCTATCGTGAAAAATAAAGTTATCGGCCTAATATGAAAGTGTATATAAGGGTGTCGACAAAGCTTGTACCCAGCTTTATCTCACTGTCATTTTAAAGGAAAATGTTTAGAATCAAATTTCATACATCACATGCAATGATGAGACACTTAAGTTTTGTTTATAACAGCATTTCATACCAAACTATGCTTAACTCAGAATCTATGCACCGATAGTTACAATAAATTTGTAAGTTAAACCTCTTCTTTCGATCAACAAATCCATGGAGATAATTTTTTTAATATTATCCATACGTTCTGAATGTAAATCACAGCCCAAGAATCATGACAGAATAACAGCATAATCCTTTATGTATATTTATTTATTTATTTTAAATAATTTATTTGACATTTGTTCTTTCTTTAATTTTTGGACTCGTGTTAAAATTTTCATATTATTCTACAGCACACACTTATTCAATCTTTTGGTTTTTGAAACCAGATGAAGGTAAAATGATTGCATTTTTGACTACCTCTAAACGGCAAAGTGCAAAGTGACAATGTCTAGTCTCTCGTCAATTATGTACAAAAAACAAATTTCAGACTTTTACTAGTCCAATGTAATTCTACAATCAATTAGCTGTCTAAGCGATATAAACACAATAGCAGCGGGTGGGAGTGACTATCCATATTTCAAGCAAGTCAAGAGTAATTGAATACGTTAACACGCTTTGAAGAAATGATTAAACAGCTGTATATTTCTCTTGATGCGTCACAAACTTTGAGAATGAGTGCGGGAAGTTTCAAGTTAGTTCATCATGTGATAACGGCGCAATATATTTCAAATAGTTAGTCCTATATGCATAATAGCCGTCGACAAGAAATAGTTTAATATTTGGTTCTGAGTGAAACATCAGTGATTGATAAATTTGTAGAGTAAACCTAATGACCTGCGAACACTCAAAAGCAGTCCTCGCAACAACGTACACTTACTTTGCAATCCTATAAAAAAGAAAATATGCTACTGCCCATCACACATCTTTCGTTAGGTTTTATATTCAATCCCATGAGAATGAAAGTGATTCTTAGTTTATCATGCTACAGATTGCGTTCACGATGCACTCCTCGCGTACGCCTACAGTGCAAAAGTATGATGCAGATGCATTACAAGGACAAATTATTAAATACACGCATGAGGATCATCCAATTTATTTCGCATTACAGAAATCGAGGGCGAACAATAATCAACCATTCGGAAGGTGTTCCCCTGAACTGTAAAGTTTAGGCAGGCATAAAAGCTTGTGGCCCGTTGGCCCAAATGGTGACAGACATTGATGGTGATCCGCGAGTGATAATTAAAAGTGACCCACCGGAAATATTTGTTAGGTGGCTTTGGTCTTCACTTAGAAGTCAATTTTCTAACAGTTTAAATCTGGCTGACAAATATACCCATTTTCAAGTCAGCAATTCTCAATTCGACAACCTCGATCAATAATGCAAAGTCTATGACTGACTGCATTTGCTATCCATATAGTGCCACCGCATTTCATTTGATCTCAATAAAACTCAATCCATTGTAACTTGTAATCTAGTTTTCCTATTGCCGAACATTTACAGCCCTTCGCAGCAGTGAAATAAGATGAATAATGATGGATATAATGAATACTGAGTTCTTTTCTTTTTTCTTACTATCAAATCGAGTGTTGAGTTTTTGCTCTCATGTTAAAATTGTCTGTTTTCACATGTTGCTTTCACTATTAAAATTAGATGAAGTGAAAAGACATTTGTTATACATGTTAATACCGAAAATGATAGAATTATTCAACTGAGACCCCTCGAGCTGATTGACTTCATGGTATTTGACCACAACCTTAATTAATTCATTTAATTGCACCAATGTGTACATATAAACCTTCACCATATATCTGTCGTCCTCGATAAAAACAATTATCGTTTATCAATCGGCACTCTGTGTTTATTCCAAGAAGGTCTTTTCAAATTCGGGGGTTCGTCCGAAAAATACAAAGTCAAGGAGAGAGGCACACAGGATAAACAAATCCATCCTTCGCACATCCTGTCACAATCTTCCATCAGCCGAAAGTTAGGCACAAGTAGTGAGCCATCCCAGATACCACTCTTTATTTTGTGATACTAACATCAGATACAAAAAACGAAAAATTCCTATTAGTGCGAAAAAGAATATTTTCAATCTGGAATTCACAAAACTCAATGAATTGTGCTACTTTCATTGGGAGGAATATGGTTTATAGCAAAGATTGATCTCTTGCGATGATTTTAACCATTCAAAGGTTTTCTCTGAATTCCCATTGTCTATCCGCAGTCCACTCCTTTTATGCGAGCGTATTTTTTAACGTTAAAAAATTATAAAGCTGAACAGCTTATCTTATAAGAACTTTGTACCTTTACCAAAAAATCAAATTCAATCGCAAGCTAACAGTAGAATTTAATATGACGACTTGAATATCGAATTTGCGCATGTCGGCTTGCGCGAATTTTTACAAGGGCTACTTGCTGATGTATGCAATGCACAATTGATGATTATCATTCAAAAAATAACTAAATTAATTGGGACTAGAAGTGTTTTACTAAAGTGTACTTGTACTAAAGTGCACAATGTAGGAATGACGGAGATGATGACATCAAAAATTACAACGGAAAAGCCTTATTGAAGCATGAAATTGGTATTAGCCAAAAATTATAAACTTCATAACAATCTTATTTAAATCAGACGATCATTTAAAACTCGGAGTCCTGTCAGACGCCGGTCGAAGTCCGAAGTCCTGGTTCTCATTACCAAAAGGCGAGCTCGATTAAACGCCGAAGGTATTGTAAAGTCTACTGCTTGCTTGAGGGTAAAAATCAAATGATTAGGAGATGGGTTTCGCGAAAGGATTACACGCACGCACACAGAGAGAGAGAGAGAGAGTGAGGGAATTTGTGTGTTTTATTCAAACTATAGATATGTGTCAGAATCACAAGCTTATCAAAGATCAAGTAAGATCATAGAGATAAATTTAATCATGAAGCAGCGTTGAAGGTGTGCGAGATGCATAATGCATACACGTGGTATGAAAGAATTTCGACGAAAGTGGTTCTACAATATGACACCAAAAAGCAACCGGACGGTAGATGAGAAGGTACCGGTACCATAGTTAATGACAGCTGACGGGAGGTTACTGGATTTCATTCTGAAGGTCGATGTCTTCCCAAGAAAGGTTATTTACACCTTATTGCTAAAAACACATTTTCATCCGAGCTTTCGCGAGCCGGCTCGCAGTCTCAAGGATCGGCAAGAATGACGACACATTCAGTGTCTGGTCATTACATGTCTTCTATTGGGTGCTGGTCTTTGGTATTCATATATGATTCGCTTCTGAAGTCTCGTCTCTATCGGTGATCTGCATCTGTCAATAATCTCTAACTGGAAGTCTGTGATCACCAGATGTCCATGATGGTATTGCTTTGCGTGCTTACAACAATTTACGAGAGCATTAGATTTACAATAGATATATCCGAGCGGGGTGCCAGCCTTAGTTTCCTTGACCTGCAGATAAGGATAATTGAAAATAATGTTGACTATGAATGGTATTCCAAAACATGTCACTCTGATACTTCGTTGAGAAGAGACAGCTGGCTTCCTCTTCATGTAAAATAAGTTTGTAAATAATTATATCGACAATGTGAAAAATAGCTGCTCAAGCAAGAGAAACGAAGAGGCAGCTATGAAAAGAATCAAGAAGAGGAAAAAGAAAAACAGTCATCAATTATAGCGGTACGAAGAGAATCAATAAAATGATTAGGAATTATGATCTCCGATAAAATTGGAAGCCTGCCTCTAGTCTCAAGCAATGTTTTGGACGCAAGGAAAAGAGGAAGCGTGACATTTGTGAAGTCTGATCATTTGGGGTATATTTTTGCTTGCTCTGATAAATGCTCAGTACATCAGTACATCGGTTTACTTGTAAGCGGTGTCATGGCAGTTACATAGGTTAGACGTCAAGACCTTTCAATTTCCGATATAATGAACACAAAAAACGCAGCCGATCCAATAACAGCATGGATAGCGCATTGGCAGTGCACGCAAGGCAATACCATCATGGACATCTGGTGATCACAGACTTCCAGTTAGAGATTATTGACAGATGCAGATCACCGATAGAGACGAGACGTTCAGAAACGAATCATATTGAATACCAAAGACCAGCACTCAATAGAAGACATGTAATGACCAGACACTGAATGTGTCGTCATTCCTGCCGATCCTTGAGACTGCGAGCCGGCTCGCGAAAGCTCGGATGAAAATGTTGTTTTAGCAATAAAGTGTAATTAATCTTAGCAGCAAACTTTTTCTTGTGGAGACGATATAAATCGACCTTCAGAATGAGATGGTATCATCTTTGAAATTAAAGTTTCTTGACACTTCAGACTGCTGAAAATGTTTATAGCCAAAGTCCGACGTCTAGAAGCAACATCTGCTTCCGAAGAAATAGTTCCTTTAATCTTGAGGCATCAGTCTTGTTTCCTTTGAAGGCGATTAGAATCCTCGATTAGAGACCAATGAGACTGGAATGGCGTATTCCATTAAGCTGTTTATGATTGCAGAGTAAATGCACATAAACTGTTCATCGATTGTTAAAGTCTCCATTCTTCTCAAAATACAAATTCTTTGCACGTTTTTCTTTTCAATATAGTCTCTGTGACTTTTCCAACCGAAAGTGTGGTCAAGTAACATCCCAGAAATTTGATTTTCTATTGGAATTTCACAGTTGGCAAATGGGCTTTGACGTCGTAGAATTTTTTGAAACGAGCCCCGATGATTTACAACGCCATTGGTTTTTTGAACGTTTAAGGATAAGTTATAGTAAACAGACCATTGTGACACGCTAACAATTTCAATGTTGAGAGCATCAATGTCATGATGATCTTCAGCTTTCTTAATCCCAAATGACAGGCAGATATCATCCACGTACTTTATCAAACATTTTGCTTTGGATTGTGGCTGTGGAGATGATGTGTGTAACCAAAGTAGATAAGGTCCGAGTATGGACCCTTGTTGGACACCAATACTTTCATCTCTAACTTCAGTTCTACTTCCTTGGTGACGAACTCGTCGCCTGCGATTTCTCAAGTAACTCATTAAGAAACGGGAAAATTCCAAAGGAAAGCCTGAAGCATTTGCTTTGATAAGAAGACATCGATGCATAATCTTGTCAAATGCTATTGAAAAATCGAAGCTTTTGAACACTGTGGCTGCAGTTTCAGGGTTGTCGAAGCGAGTGGTGAGATATTCATGCGTGGTCCTCTGATGCACACACGTATGGTTTCATCAACAAAAAGTGCAGATTTCTTGCATAACCATGTAGGAACAATATAATTGCCAGCTGCCTTTGGACGAATATCAGAAATCATCTTCCAAATTTCTTCAACACTGCAGAATGGGAACCAGGCGTCATCAGCAGTATCTTGAATGTTTAGCGTAGAAGAAGAGTATTGCTTCCACATTACTATTGAGATTCAAGAAATGAAGCACAAATTTTGAGAATCATAAAATCATGCCGATGAAAGTTGAATTGAAAATTTCAGGCAAGAAGAACAACAATAGGATCAGAAGTTTTCCATGAAGACTTGCAATAAGATGCGGCTCATGAAATTTCTGTGATATAATCAGCTCAATTTCCGCGTAATTAAGATACCTAGCCATTCCTTTTGATATCTAAAAAGTTTCATGCTACTTATATCGAAGTACCAAATCGCTAGTATATAAACACAGGAATAATTTGGAAAAATGTAGCCTCTTTAAAATTGATCAAGCAGTTTTTTTTAGACCGTAGTAATGCAATCTCCGCAGAAAGTCAATCTTTTGATATAAAATTTCATCTGTATGGTAACATTTTTTAAATCGACACTCAACCTGCAATATTTGCTCCATGCTCATCGTAGTAAAACGTTTTCATGCGATAACTGACAAAAACGCATCGATCATCAAAGTCACATGTCATCAATTCCCAACTGATGTTTGAGCTATCAATTTTTGAAAAATGTAAAATTCGAATTTTGAATGCTGCATTTATAGCAATAAGCGATAAGTCGGAAAAAATTGACACCACTGGAATTGTGTGTGCAACCCCGAGAACGATTGAATAATCTATTTGAAACATCACAATCAGAGGGGAAACAGGAGCCCCTCCCCCCCCACGTTATTGGAATTCAAAGTAGCCCGGGTAAGCATTTCAGAATCAATAGCAGAAACAATGTTCATTTTGAATTTTTCTTTCTGTAGAATCGTAGGAGGAAGCCATTTCCTATCATAACGTCAGTTAGAAAAGAAACCTGAGAAGTTCAAAAGCACTATTTTCAGAAAGGAGAACCTTCAGGCTGACCATGAGTGTTTAAGTCACATTGCAGTCCGCATGAAACTTCACGCATGAATGGAAACGTAGAATGAAAATCTATGCGTTCCATCTGTAATGCTCAGTGGATACATGTAGATATTTATCATGGCATTTGTATTGAATGTTTCAATTCATCAGTGCACTACTATTGAGACGCCTTATCTTCTCTATACTAAATATATATCTAATTATAATGCATCATAATTCCCTCTGTAGTATATTTGAAATATCTGAAAAGTGAACAGATTCAGCTTATGTTTTATTTGAATTGTAATCATAAATGTAGACAACTTAATTCCTCTAGGACTCATGTATGGTATATATCTTTGCAGAAATGCAAGTGCATGCGTGTGTGAAGTCACCGCAAGTCACAATCCGAGATATCTAGGTCTTGCATATTCAGGAGATCATACAAAGCCAAAGTTCTCGTCCAAAGCCTATCCCAGTTCCACGCGACTCCTTCCTATTCACCATCTTGATTTCCAACCACCGTCTCCTCCAACAAGCAAAAAAACGACAACCTCCACCTCTACAGTCCTCTGTGGACTGTTCATCCACCTTCGAGAAAAAGACCGCCTGCGCCTCTTCATCCGTGCCACATGAATGCGCCTTCATACAAAGTGAGCTAACTGAGCAAACTGGCATTTTTAATGAATTAAACGATGAACTGCTAATTCAAAATGAACGGCGAACTGAGCAAACAGGAAATTTTGCCTTGTTGGAATACACTGATACTGACCCAAATGATTTCTTGGATATGATGAAACCGTGTGATTCGCTTGATTTAGCGGCTCATACACTTCAAGCTAATGCCAAGCCATTATAGTCCGACAGCCACATCGAGTTTCTGCAGTGAACGAGGCCGAAAATGAGTCTTTCACAGAATGATGTACACCATATACTTATACTACGAATCTGCCGTCTGCCGAGTTCTAGTTACATGTAGTTTCTCTTCTTGTCAGACAGGATTAAAGAAAGACACATGTTAATCCAATGGGACGCAGATTGAAGTTTTAGGCAGAACTGAAATTTCCTATGTTTTCTCTTATCAACTGAAAAGTACTAAGTTCAGAGCCATAATTTTTTGCATGGAATGTCTTCTGGCAATTTTCTTATCATGGTCATGAACGTTTGTCTGTGAAGCTACAAATTCAGATTTAGTAAGCCTCCTACTGTCGTCAAGCACCAGCATTTTGGCACACTTTAATCCGCATTGAGCCGAATTCTCGCATACATCGCCGATCAGAAGCAAGATAATATCTCATAGACATGATAAGAAATGACTAGAACACATTCCATGTAAAACATTATGACTCTGGACTACTTTTCAGGTGATAAGTAAAAACATAGGCAATTTCATTTTTGCCAAAATTTCAATCTGCGTCCCATTGGATAAACATGTGTTTTTCTTTAATCTTGTCTGACAAGAGAGGAACTAGCTAAAACTCAGCAGACACACAGATTCGCAGTAGGCATAGGGTGTACATCATTCTGTGAAAGTCTCATTTTCGGACTCATTCCCGGTAGAAACTTGCTCTGGCGGCAACTGACATTTTCTTCCTAAATTCGCGCACGAACTTCTTATTAATTTTAATATGTAGATTGTCACCCAACATCAGCAAAACGACAATTCTTAAGTTGTGATTCCAGTCGTCTTGCAAGTTACGGAGAGTCAAGCATCAAAAAGATTCCATTTGTTTATATAGATCCATGTATTTCCGAGTTTGGTGCAGTCAATAGCGCAATGATCCAGCATTGTTTTAAAAACTCAGAATTTTCATGTCATTTTTGTGATAATGATTGCACTTTTAGGGAAAAATTCTCCTACAGCAGGCAGAAATATGACATTCCTCACAACGGCTTGACCAATATGCTTTTAAAGATAATTCAGGACAACTGATGTCATTTTTTCAGACAAAGAAGCAGACTGTCCTGATCACAAAATAATATTCATAGATTTTTTAGGCACGACACGTTTTGCTTATTGGCTTTGTCAGTTCGACTTTCTTACTTCAATTATAATCCGACAAGACGGCTTCGGTATCACCTGCGTGTGTGATGTATTTTGGTCATTCTTGGTCATTGTGTTAGTTTCTAGCACGCCATTTTATCTCGTCAGATCAGCGCTAATCATGATCTGTGCGACTCGGTTCAATATCTATTCAAGAAGAGCTCCATTTTTAGTATCTATTTCAACCATGGGGATATATTCATTTGCGCTTGGGCCAGTCTAGAGCGGGCATAATCCTATCCCAGTCACTGTATGCAATGGTGGCAAGCACAGAGATTAACTGCCTTGTCTGCAGTTGTCGTGATCCTCAATACTGATAGTCAGAACTAGTCTCGAGGGGCAAGACGATCAATTTTCCATTGAACGTGTTGCAAATTCAAGCCTGAATTCTGACCAAAACAAGATTGGCACCACATTAAACCTGCGCAGCAACTTTAGACTGCGAAAAAACGAGCGGTGTAAATAATGCTTCCATTTGACGAATTTATCACTGATATAAATTGAATCAAATATACGTAGTTTGACTTGACGGAGCTGTCTGCAATATGATCGCTGATGAGAGCTACTTCTGCAATGCGCGCGTTTTGCCAATCACACAAGTCAAAGAGGAACGAATATCTATGTCAATCTCTGTCGCTTGCTACCATTGCATATAATGGCTGGTACAGCATCATGATGGCTATCGATTTGCATGTTTTGATATGAAATATTGACTTTGCCTGTGTTGCCCGTGCGAACACTGATTTTCCTAAATTGATTGATAGATTGATACCTAAACTGCCATAATTATATGAAGCTATAGAATATTTGTATATCCTTTGCAATGTTGTACATCATTTGAAATTATACCGCTCTACACTAAGCCCTGCTTCACACTGGCAGTTCTGTGCTGAGCAGCAGATGACGAAAATGACCTTGTTATGACGTTTATCGTAATTTCTTCTGACACAGAACATGACGTCAGTGCTGCAATGTCAGTTCAGGTGCAGCTCGCCGATTAGACCGGTAGTGATAGTAGTGAAACCCCGAAAATTTCGATAAAAGAAAAATGGATTGATGCGCTTCGAAATAGCTTGTTTTTACATTACGACTTCAGTAAAATGATATTTCGTGAATAAAATGACAGAAGACTTGCTGTTCTACCATGCTTACATCACATGCGATTGATTTAATATTCCGAAAATACATTCACTACTCATAAACTACTCAAACAGCTTCGTATATCACCATCAATGTGGTTTAGCAGTTGTGAAAACAGGAGAATCAGTCAAGTCCTTTCATGAGGCAATTGAATGTGTCACGATGCACATTAAATAATCATTTAATCCATCATTTGGTCACAAAACATTCGGCAGTTTGAAAAGTTGTGATGCAGTAGGCCTATTTGAATTGTGAGTGTTAATCTGACTTGTACTTTTTAATAATAGTTTGCACCAAGTTGCTATATAATTGAAAAGTCACAAACACAAGGAAGCTATATTTTTACAACTCAAATAAGTAATTTTGTCTGATATGATGACAATCTTTTTTCTCTACCACCGCAGCCCAATGGATTAAATGTGTTGCCCATGAATATTCAAAAACTCTACTGAAGTAAGGATTCGGTGTAGAAAGTTCTTCTTTGGTTTAAACATACTTTAGAACATTGTCCGTCTACATGACAAGTCTGGTTTTACGAAATGGCATGTGGCAGAAAAATAATCATCTTTCCTCAAAGACACATTGGAAAGCGAACCAAAATTTGATGTACATGGGTTTTTCTTCGTGATTTAAATGAAATTGATCGAAAGTTAATTCACTATTTTCTGAAATTACATTGACTACCAGATCACAGGTGCAAAAAAGTTCAAAAATTCATCGCTTTTGGTGGAGATTTCTGCCCTTGAACATAATCATTTCATGACCAGTGATCCATTGGGTTTTCCGGGGCGCTTAATTTGGGATAACTGTTGTCGCTGTAAAAGGCAAATGTCAAAGTATTGCTTTGCTGGCTTGGATAATTGTGCATTTCGCTTTTACAATACATTTGGGAGTAAAGAAGTTTTCCGTTGTTGCTTGAAGCATCAAGTTTTACAAATCTGTGTTGATTAGGCCTAAACTCTTTTTTGAATTAGGTAGGCTTAATTTTAAAGAAACACTTTGAAACATACAATAAAATGCGAAAATCAGAGTAAGCTTTCGAATCGCCTTGCTTTTTTCATCGTCTTTTCTCTGGTGATGGACAGTTTTTCTCCCGTACACAATAGCTCCAGTGTCATCACGTACGCCGATGATTTTGCGATTATGCACTTTCTAAGATAGTCGAGTAATGACAATCTTCAATCTGATTGGGACAACTTTTTGGTCTGATAACGTAGATCTTCCTTTGAACTTAAGTAAGTGCTGTGTTATCAACAGAATTGCTATAAAAAGGATTTTCATTTGACTTCTGTATTTAGAGAGGATGGCTCTGCACTGCAAGCTGTCGACAGCACGAAAATTCTTGGAGTGCATTTTTCTTTTGATTTGAGTTGGAATGTGCATATCGATCATGTTATCATCACTCAGGTATCTATTCATGACGGTACATCTTATTTATATAATTTGAAAAGATCAGGATGTGATCCTACCACATTCCAGAGAAAGCACTTTGCTCTTGTCCAGTCTGTCCTGTTGTTTACCTGTTTTGTCAATCTCCCCAATTATCTCTTTGAAATACTAGCCAAGATCGAAGGAAGAGTTTGTAAAAAATAAACCTGATCTCGCAACTTTCAGTAGACACCAATGCTCTTCATTTTTTGCGAGGATTGTTGGAGATCAAGCATCATCTGCTACGTGAACTTTTTCACTATAAGAATAGGTTGTCCAGAAACTTATGTCCCCTCAAGCATGCCGAAACAAATACTGTCTGCTTAAAGTCTTCTTTCCTTCGATTTTGTAAATAGCGCATTTCCAGCATTCATGTCACACTTTGATGATGTTTTTCTCTCTTTTGTATTGTACCTATATGACATTGGGATGCATCTAACGAAATGTACACTTAGTCTACATGTAGACCAACAAAGATTACCTTATCTTAAATGCCTCAAAGTTTGTTAAAAAAACCAAGACATAATCTCACAAGAACGCCAATACTTGAGACAGTCGGTTGCTTCCTCTCCTTCTATGAAATTCTACCAATTAACCAAAAATGTATCTTTGAACCTATGAGTTCATTGCTTGTTATCTCGAGAATAAATAGCTGTTCCATTCTTTTCTGTGCTACAGTGAAGTTTGTGAACTTCTTTAAGAGCACATAATGTAAATAAAGAATTTGCAATGTAAAAAACCGGTGGATGAGTATAATAACACTCATGTGAAAGAAGAAATTTGTCAATAATCGTCAACATATCCACAGCATCTTTTATCCGTCGTATCCATTATCACATCAGTTTACGGTGTATTCGTTGTCAAGAAACATGAAAAGGCAAATTACCAGCAATAACTAAGAAGGAACTGTGTAGCTTTATAGGAACAAGTGAATCATTCAGTTAGCGTTTGATGAAAGATGCCAACAACATGATTCTTACTACACTTTTCAGTTTTTACAGAAGTAAATATACTCAGCATCCACTTGTTAATACACAAACAATAATCGCTGTATGAACCTAAAACTGAGCAATTTCATCTCAGCCATAAAGGTATAAATGCTGTTTAATCTACGAATGCATGACAATTGTCACTTCACGTCTGATTAATGCAAATAATGATGATGATGCTTGATGATTCGCCTACACTAGTAATGCCGGATAATCACATTTTCATGCTTTCATGATCTGATGCAAATGGAAACGAGAGTTACAGTGTGGACTTTTGTCTCTGTTGATATTTGCCATTAAATCTATTAATTACTCAATGAGGAGCAAATTCAGTCAATCTCTATTTTCAGTGAAAACAGAAGAGTAGAAAATAAAGTAGCAATATTGAATTATTAAATTGAAATTGCCGTTGAGTCAACATTCAGCGAAATTCAAGTTTATTTCTTGAATCATCAACTTTGTTAGAATTGCACAGAATTTCAAGTCTCTAGATGAAAATTAAGATTGCACATGTTATAAACCTACTCGTCTGCTTCAGCTTACTCTTGCAGAAAAAAATTGCTTTAAGGTTATTGCATGCATTTCTATGAGAGAGCAATTATATATTAAATGGATGTTATAGTGATAGAAATACACGAAGATTTATACCTTACCATAGGCAAATCTGTATTAATTAACATCTGCAGGTGCCTTGGAATGTGTTGTGGAAGATATGTGGTGTAAAAGTATTTTTGATAATAATAATACTAATAACTGGCTTTATTAGTGAAGCCATTAATGAAGCTATATTATGTCTCAAAAGTGACACAAGAATACAAAGGAAAGGAAAAATCAGTTGCTATGGGCCACTGTCAATCAGAAAAAGTCACTGTGAATCATTCGATTGATGAATGTCCTTCCGTTAGTCGCACAAATTGTCTTTCTCTGCAGCCGGTGCAGTCTTGGTCTGAGATTCCTTTGGTGTGCAGCGGTAATTGGCGGTGTAGTGTGTGCTCTTTCCGCATTATTTTTCGGAATAACTTCCTGTCCACTTCGCGTCGACTTCATGGATATCCGCAGGCTTGGCGTATCCGTCGAATACTCCTCGTTTCATATATTTCTCGATGCGTTTTATCATCTGCGATCTCGAATCCCCACCAACTGGGTACGGCGTACATAATTTTATTTGTCACCATCGTTGTGTAAATTTGATGCAGCAGTTTTTGATTAGCACCTCGACTTCTTAATATCTTGATGGCATACAAGCTTTTATTGCACTTCTTAAGTAATTTGCTGACGTGGATGCTCATGTTTAGTTTTGTGTAAAAGTGACTCCAAGGATCGTAATTTCGTTCGTTCTGCTTATGTTTGGCATCTCTGGAGGTTGAGTGCCTGATCTAGGTCTTCGGAAGATAATTTCTTGCGATTTCTTTTCGTTGAGATGGAGATTTTTTTGATTGCCCACTGTTTGATGTTCTGCATTCTTGTGCTGTCGCATCGAAATTTTCTGGTGGCACTATTAGATATGTGTCATCCGCATATTTTAAGATAGCGTTCCCTTTGATGGTCGGTTTCAAGTCAGACACAATTATTGAGAAAGCACTTGGTCTGATCACTGAGCCTTGAACTACGCCTGCACTGATGTTAGATACTTCTGAGGATAGTTCATTCATAAATGTTGCTTGTTTGCGATTTTCAAAGAAGTTAACTATTCAGTTGTATATTTCATCATATACACTCATATAACTAAGGTTTTGGAAAAGGGCTGAACGTTTTGCTGTGTCGAATGCTTTTGGGAATTCTAGTGCTACCAGTCGGTCTATTTTGTGAATTTCGAGAGCTGATGTTATTTCATTTAATATTGCTATCAGGGCTGCAGCTGTGCTTCCACTTGGTCGGAAGGCAAATTGGTCAGCAAATTGGATGCTCTCCATAATAGCTCTGATGATGTATTTCTTGACGATCAATTTTTCACAAAGTCATGACAAAAATGGTCTGATGGAGAGTGGCCGAAAGTCACCTGGCTTTGATGGTCTTGGGGTCTTCGGTATGGGATTTACGGAGGCCAGTTTCCATTGCTCTGGTACAATGCTTATTTGAAGGGACCTGTTGATGGGCATCGCCAGCAGTTCACAGATGTAATCAGCTGCCAAACGTCAAAACCCTGAAGGTACACAATCGTAGCAGTTTTCTTCAATTTCGATAGAGGCATTTGTATTTCATGCACTTCGAAGTGTTCAATGAGGCCGTTTGTTAGTCCCTCTTTCCGCATAACTTCCTCATAAGTATGGTCAGTTGAAATTTCTGTGTAATATTCATTAATTGTTTTCGCACAAAGCTTACTATATCTCGAAGTCTCTTTTTCCATCCTGGCTATGTTTCGTATTTCAGCCCAGATTTCCTTCGGTTGGCTTGATTTCAGTTCATTTGAATTATTGATGATAATGATTTCATTTATCTTTTCGCTTATGATGCTAGCTTTGCTAACATTACCCTTCCGCATGCATTGATTCTTCTTCCGAAGTAAACGCTTAGTATATGCACTGTAAATCGCTCAATACCAATCATATACGAAGGATGCATACCAAAATATTTTTTGTTACATTTCTGTATTCTCTTGCTATATATTTGTATGCTTTCCGTATGTTATTTCAAATGTGGTATGCTTTACATACTAAAGCCATACCAGCACAATGTTAAAGGAAAGCATCAATGATTTATAATATAAGTTGATTTAAGGCTTTTTGTCAATAAAGATCAAACTAATGTTGCTACTGTTTTGTAAGTAGTAAGATAATGACATTTAATAGTCAAACTTACAATACTGAATTCGATATTAATACATGCAAGTCAAAGGCATTTCACGAATAATCAATAAGTTTTTGACCATCAACAATTATGCATTATGTAATTTTGGAACTAAGCATATTATCAATCCGAAATAAAAACACATTATAATTCATGAACGCAAAAATAGTTATGTTTGAGATGTATAAGTCAACATGGTTGCTCGAAAGTTATCGTTTTACTGAAATGATGTTTAGCAACTTAGTTCAAGTAAATAAGCTAATTATGAGTCTTGTGAATGCCATAAGACAAGTAGAAAATATGACATGCCGCTCTAATTTCACAATAAATCTAATCTAGTTAAATACCACACTTTCACAAAGAAATATTCACGACTGGTATTACTGGGAAAAAGTTATTTGTAAGTAGTGTGCAATATAACTTATTTTTTGCCATGTGACTTAAAGCTATTCATACGAAACACATACGAATGAGGACGAATTTGCATCGGGACTCGTATATAAAACATACCAACAACTCGTATTTCATTGTAAAACAGTCAATCACAGCGTATCGCTACATACCAATCATATGCGAAAGTAAGTGAGATTTGGTATGAAAAACATACCAGATCTCTGTAAACATGCGGGAATCTCGTATCAGATGTTAGTTTCAAATTGTATGTGATTTTGGTATATGTTTGTATGCGTATCCAGCGATATACAGTGTGGTGTAACAATTAAGGGGTCTCTCGAGGTTATTGTGATTCCTCTCTGGGGAAAGTGTGAATCCATAACAATATAAAGCAATAAGTAAAACTCGTTCGCTGTTTCTTGGAAAGTGCCAGCATCTGGCTATAGTTTCAACTTTTGCGAGACATTTCTTCGTGGAAGCGGGCGATGTTCTCCGGGTCATTTACTCTGATTAGTTTGTGATGATTGGTTTTTAAAGGTATATGCCGTTCGTTGTGATTTTAGGTTTTACCCCTTGACGCCGGCAGGGTTTCTGGGAAATGACGGGAACGTGTAGTACACGTCGATATTTTCATTGTTGTATCTGCCGAGGACGTGTACAGCACGTTCTTTGGTCATTGACATTTTACTTTAGCCGTTCGTGGGTTACTTTGCCGATTGTTGAATTCAGTGAGTTCAGACAAATCTGATGATATAAAGTTTTCTATACTTTTAATGTTTAGCACTGGTTTTGTATCTATCTAAGTTTGTTATTTTCAGAGAATGTATGCTTACAATGCTGGCACATTGTTTCTGTAGTATGGAAGGTGCGCAATATCTTTGTTTGAATTATTTTTAGTCGTCAATATTATTTTTATAAAAAGTAATAGGCCCATATCTTTAGTGCCCTAACCTTCAATTTGAGAAAAACATATCAACGACCACTTTAAAACTGAAGACACTACACTAAATGCAGCACATCCTATTAATTTATGGATGTCTGATGTAAGTGGCATTGAGAGTCTATGTCGTTCATTATTATCTTATAAGTTTTATCGTGAAGAATGATGAATGACAATTTACGTCAATTACAGTAGGTTAAGTCAATTTCATTCATAAATTATTTTAGAATTTCAGGTCTACATTGCTGATCTTTTCTAAAATCATTTTCAACTGCCCCACTTTAAAATTTAGTTATCATCATGCAACATTGCTAATCGTAGACACATTTGCTCCACATAAAAAGTTTAAAGGGTTTATAAATATGAGGCTTGCTAGAAGCAATTACGTTTCCAACTACTATTCATTATAGTGTTCTTATTATTCCCAGAAACAACGATCTTCATAGATCGTAAATTCGTAGAAGTATTTTGAAATTTTTTTCCCGATGATACAGACGAGGAAATTATCTGCGAATGATCAGAAATTGTTCGATAAAGTCAATTAGACGTACAAGCAAGTTGCCGTCAGTTAACGCAGTTCACTTGAGTAAGTTATCGTTTAATGGATTATAACATTAAGGACGTGTAGTAAACGTTTCCGTCATCCCTGCCTTCCTCCGCAAAAAACAGTCTTCTGCACCAATGTCAAAAGACGTGTAGTACACGTCTTCAGGCAGGAAAGGGTTAATGCCAATGATTCATTGGTGGTTAGACTTCACAGCCGACTTCAAAACTGAAACATTCAATGGCACTGGTTTACTTGTGTATATCCTATAGATACTTGATTTAATATAGATATTTGAATTTCCATGCATTTTCACGCGAGAGTTCTTGCAAAAAGGGCTTCGTTTATTGATGAAAAGCATAAAAATTTGTGTCCTAACATATGCAGATTTCTATCAATTACACCATACAGAAAGTTATATACAAGGTAAGGGTGCGTATACGCGTTTTCGATCTAGCGGCTTGAACGCCTACACGTTTTCACGAGACCGTAGCGTGAAAAGTAGTCGTTTATTGATGCAAGTAGTCGTTTAAAACTTGCAGACTTGTGACTTAACTTGTAGAAATCTACATTCAGCTACAAGGGTTTTTGAACTAGTGACTGAGAAATCTAGCCACTTGGAAAGGACTTAATTCAAAAAACATAGCTAGTATTGGTGAGTCATATGCAAGGTAAGGGCAGTTAGTGAGACAAAGCTGCAATACATCATTTTGATTGACTGTTGCGATCTGTACCTGCGGTTTCATTGGAGTAAGCGTGTTTACTTATTGAATTAAGACACGACACGGTCAAAAAATTTTTTGAAGGATCCAGGAAACGGAAGATGCCAAAGTTAAACAATTACCCTAGTGGAGAATCCTGTAAATAATTAGGTAATTAAAAGTCATGAACGAATGAATATAAATTAATACTGACAACATAGAGTAACCTACTCTAGTATAGAACAGGAACTGAAATACGTATAAAGGCAAGTCTACTCAACTGAAGACGGTAAGGGAAATAAATTAACACTTATAAACGATTAGGCCGAATGTCGTTCATTATATTTCGAAAAGTCTCGTGACGTTAACTGGAAAGTTCAGGGTGCTCCACCAACCAGATTTTCTTAGATTTTTGACATGGTGATAAGGGATTTTTTCTCTACAATATTAACCTACCCTTGAAACTATTTCAATTTGTGTCGGGTTGCAGTGTAATTCGCTGTAGATTGCCTGATCTATTGCATGGTCGAAATTTTACTGAATAGAAAATCATATGCAGCTTTCAAGCAGTAATTCATTGTAAAAAAAGTTTATTGTATGATTTATAGCTTCCCATAGACCTGTTTCACTTTCTCAGTATCTTTGTGTCTCCTAACGCTTCATAATTAGTACATTTGCTGTCCCTACGCAACCACCTCGTGCGTGTTTCTATCCTCAGATTGAAGAAAAATTGAGGAAAGGTGGGAAGTGACGAATCGAAGTGCAGAAGTTCGTACAAACTTTGTAGCATCTCTTGACATTTTTCCAATGACAGCAATTTGACATATTGAGAAAGTTCGCTTTTGTATCAAGGTGAACAGAAAGTTTGAATCGTAACTTAAGTTATATTCTAAATCAAAGCTTTATAAGAGATTATGCCTCAAAGTGTGCAAACGCAATTTTTCGAACTTAACAAATATGCAGCATGCTTCTTTAATATTTCATGTAAGAAAAATTAAAAATCAAAATTGTCTCATTGAGATAAGTCGACAAAGGAATGACTGTAGGGAATATTTAAAGCAACATTTGTCATCTAGGCCTTTTAGGAGACATGCTGTTGAAGGGATAAAAGGCTTTCGGATCTTCTCAGTTCTGCAATGATGGAAGACCAGTATAGGCGGGAGTCGTTTGGGATAACGAGGTTTAGAATGTGTCTCATATCCTGTCTTGATTGCTAATTCAGCAATATTAGACAGTTGCTTGTTTTTCAAAATGATTCCGTGGGACGTTTATCCACTGATTCCAATTTATATTACGAGCAGTTAACTACACATGGTGGTGTAGCAGTTTTAAAAGCAGTAAAATGACAATATTGTGACAATCTATCGAGCTATTTTCAAATAATTTGAATTTAAACTTTAGACGTAATAAGTAGTATGAATAAGTGTAGATATTGAAATTGTTAAATTAAAACTTCTGCCAAATGAAGTCTATTTTCTGCTGTTGTGGCACAGCAGTATGACTACACCCATTCTTCACTTGTTATTCAATGTTCATGTAGACCTTGATGAATAGAAAAATTTGAATGTAGTTGACCTTAATTTATTATTGAAGTCATATGAAGAAGTAGATTATGCGCATATCATGTCCAACATACATGTAGCCTAAATGAAGTTCAAATTTGAAAATATGAGCAGTAGAGTTTTCTATTATCATTTAACCATATCACCGGGATATTAATTTCAAGCAACAAAATTATGGACTCTGGCTTGTAGACTCCTAAATAGACACAGCTATTTAAGAAATTCAAAAAAGGCCTAATGATTCTAATTTCATTTTTTGTCTCCTACAAATGCACATTTTCAAAAGGAGTATTTTTATGCTATTGTTTAAACTAAATGAATGAATATTATTTTATAAAAATTATGCAATATAATATTAATTGAGGCTATACTGAATTCCAAATAGGCTACCAGTCCTGATTGCGATTGCTGGTACAACTTCTTCATTTCGGTGTTTTGAATTATGTTCCCTTAATTGAAGCATGCGATCTCATTCTACTCAGAGCTTCAATCGATGAAGAAATTGAGAGGCCAAAAACACAATTTCCATTTATTTCGAATTATTTTGTTCAAAAATATTTCATGAGAATACTGTGGCATTTTCAAATATTTCGTCAACTTCTAATATAACTGCAAATCACAACGGGTCTCATTTTCTGATTTACTGCATTGTTGATTTTAAACTCGAAACCATTTTGTTTTATCTCGAAATCCTCGCAACTTATTATTTCTCGATGTCAAATTTTATTTCAAATTATCTTTAGTTGTTTCTACTGGGTTTCTTTAATGATATGGCTGTTCGTATAGGATTGGCAGAAGATGGTATTTGTGAGAGCTAGATAAGTGACAAATTTAAATGTTGACTGATCGTACACGTGGAATGAATTGTGAATAGTAGAAGTTTTGAGATTGAATTTTACATTTCACTTCGCTTATTAAGAGTAAAATAACAAATTGACCTTTGAAAAAGGAAAATAAAATGCATGCGCTATCGACACTTGAAGAATGAGCATGCACCACAACACCAGAAAATGAATTTCATTTGACTGAAGAAGTTTTCATTCAAGAATTTCAAAATCTATAGGGAAGAGTGGGGCATGACATACACCTCAAGCTCAGCAGATGTCTTACACCATGAAGGTGATGTCAGCATCTTCCCACTAAATGTGCTTAGCAAGTATTGGGTGTCTATTTGATTACACAGAAATCTAGAAGCTATAGCCTAATGTTATCATTATTCATTTTTACGTCTAAGAAAATACGGAGAAAAGTTCATCTCACCCCATCCTTTGGGTAATCAAATTAGCAAGGGCTAACGTTATGCGAAATATAATAATTAATTAAATAGGAAATCGCACTATATAGGCCTAGTAAGTAAAACCACTGTGAAAAATGAGAATAAAACATAAATATAAATGCTTATGATATTCAAATGGTAGGCAAACAGCGTAAATATGAGTAGAATAAAAAAAATAATAACTTCCACGAGAATTCCTGCCGGTCTGCCACACTTTGTGTTGGGCTGTGCAGTAATTGCGACATTTGCATATATTATGACTAAATCTTATTCTACAGGTCTGGTCGCTCAGATGCTTACATATGCCACGATTACTAACTGCACTAAGACAGACAATCCAAATCGGGAAAGATGGACCATTCTAGAGAATGAAAAATAATTGGTAAAACTTCTACTTATATCTGTAGCAAGCTGTGGTCATTATTTCTAATTAAAATGTGTAATTAAGAGAACTATGTAGAACAGCATTCACACTTGACTTTCTTGTCAATACGATTGACTATATACTAAGCGCATGAATCTCATCACAATGGTCCTGAAAAACATAGTTTTGATAAAACTATCCAAGAGAAAGCCGCAAAATGACATTTACATAACTGGAATGTTCTCAGCAACATATACTTGTATATTTCTGCTACCCGGAAAATCAATAGCATCTAGCAGTTCGTGGCGTTAGGCCTGAGGCCCATACTTTCAAGCTGTAGGAGGCTATTCATTTTATGGGTAGAATTTTAACAGAATCATTATGTCTTAGTTGTTACTTAGAACACTCCCATAATTTACCCATAATTTCTTTCGAGGCTCTCCATCAGACAGTTTCATCAAGAGCATCTTGTGCGAGGGAGGACAATGATTTTGACTTGACAAAGCCCCAGCGTGAGCCCAATCTTCGCAATCCAAGCATACAAATGTAGACCCACCTGTCATCAGCATTTGATCGATGGTATGTGTGTAGCCCACAAAGATGGATTTGTCTGTCCCTGCTGCTTTAGAGGTGACGTGGTTCTATCTCAGCCATTGTATGCAACGGTAGAGAGAGGTGGAGAGAGGTGGAGAGACATGTCTCCCTTTGGCTTACGTGATTGACTAAAAACGCGCACTGCGTGAGGAAAGCTGTATCCGGGAACACATGATCTGCCGTTTTCACATTGAAGTCTGAACATCTGCCAAGTGAGCAGTAATTGTCTTTGGCTGATAAATTCATCAAATGGAAATATTATTCACATCATTCGACTCCTCACGATCTGAATTTACTGACTGTGTACGTTAAATACGGTGTCAATGATTTAGTTCGTCAGAATTCAAAATCCAATTTTCATTACGTTAATTGGAAAATGGATCTTTCTGCCCCTCGGGACTAGTTCTAAGCCAGGCCATCAGTATTAAAAAATGTCATCTCTAGACCAAACCAATTTATCTTTGTGGTGTAGCCACAGTAAGGACCGAATGCATCACAATCAGGTTGTTTCGCCGAGGGTTTCACTAGCCTTGATATTCCTCTTCCTGACTTTTCTCGGCAGTCTCTTTGACTCAGTCTGCATGCTCATCTTACCCAAATCATAACTTGGTAACTGTAGTCATGTTAACTACAGTCGATTTTATTGACAGTTAAAGTTACGCTATGCAAAGGTGAATGATTAAATTGATGCATCAGGCTGTGTCGGGCTTTTTCTTGTGTGATCGCTCATCTTTATACGCTACCTTAAATAAACAGCAAGATGCCTGGCATAGACATCGAACATCAACAACTGGGTCCAGAAAGGACAGCTCCTATTCTCTTCATTGGAATTCGTGGCAAGTATATTTGGTAGTTATAGAGAGGCTTTAATTCTATTATTTTATTAAATGATTTTTCTATTAATTTAATGATTTCTAAAGCGAATCAAATTCACTTTCTAGATATAAGCGACTCCGAAACATTCAACATGATGAAAAATCAATTTACCGCTTTATTATTTACTGCGGATGATTTCTAACCTACATTTATGATGCAATCGGTATTCCTGGTTCAACCGGTGTAATAGCCGCTGCCACTCTTTTGACTTAACAGTTTTTATGATCATTTAAAATGACCCGGCGCAGTTCGGTCAATTTCAGGAGCGAATTTTGTCTCGGAAAATAAAAGTGTTCAACCACTACAACAATTTCCTGTAACTTACCTACTTGTCTGTTTGTCAGTTGCGTTTAAGGGTTGAGGAATATCCTGGAAAAAATAAGGATTTGAAATATTTCCTTACTTGGTATAATCACATCTGATAAGTTACCAAAAATCTTAAAGAATTATTATTCATCGTTTCATGCAACACCAGCGTTAACAAAATTAAAAGGTAAGCCAAGAAATTGAATTTTCCAAATTTTATGCGACGCACTTTTATTTCTTTTATGTTAACTGCTTTAAGACTTCATTATATTTAATAGTTGAGGAAGAGCCAAGGTTTTAATGATGTTGTACTTTATTTATGATATGATTAATTTCGGTTGCTATTCGGCAACCATCATCAGATAGAAGGAATTAAATGTAAACGCAAAAGTCATGAATTCAAATTTCACATTAACATAGGAAATAAGGGAGTAGACAAGAGATCTAGTAAAAAGTAAAAACTATGTTAACAAATTTCAGTAGAGAAAAGGAGGAATAGAAATATATAGGAATAGCATATTTCTATTCCTCCTTTTCTCTACTGAAATTTGTTAACATAGTTTTTACTTTTTACTAGATTTCTTGTCTACTCCCTTATTTCCTATGTTAATGTGAAATTTGAATTTATGACTTTTTGACTTTTGCGTTTATATTTAATTCCTTCTATCTGATGATGGTTGCCGAATAGCAACCGAAATTAATCATATCATAATTAAAGTACAACATCATTAAAACTTTGGCTCTTCCTCAACCATTGAATATAATATATGACTAGCCAAGACATCTTCAATCATTTAAGACTTCAATCAGAATTTTTCATGCAAGAGCGAGAAGTAGACTTATTATCTATTACTTATCTATTATTTCCACAAATAGATGCATGCACAATGTACATACGTATATGCTAGCATTTATAAAAAAAATTATGAAGTCTTTCAAGAAAGCGATGGGCCGAACTCTTGGTCCCTTCTAGCATAATTTATGTAGTAGAATGGGGACCTGAATAGAAGTAACGATGCCTGGCAGTCCCTCGACGGCATTTCAAGAAGGGGAGAATGGGATGACATGGTGCATTTTTCACACCATCGCATCAAAATGATGAAAATTGAAAAGCAATGCTTCACCCGCATTATTCAGCGTACTTCCCAACATTTTTATATTGGACAAAATTCTGTTAGAGGAGCTCTTGACCATCTAATTTGAATATCAAAAAAGTTTAAAAACTGCCATGTCACTCCTTCGATGGAGTGACATGGCAGAATTCAGTCTAACTTCTTATGTCTGTCAATTATTATTTAAATATCGACCAGAACTCGACTATCTCAATTTTACCACAACCAGTTCATATTTGCTTTTAAGTCTACCTAGATAATTTCCGAGTTTCTCAAGATCTGAAGACAGGCTAATGAAGAATTTTAAAACAAAATGTCATTCAGACTACAGTAATGCATCTGAACGATCAGAGGAAGCGATTATAGCGTGCGCGTTTTCCTAAGACACATATCAACTTTGAAAAACCTACTGGTATGAAAGCGCATCACTAGCGTTTTCAAGGGAGGAGGCTTCTGTTCTCGGTAGCCCCCCCCCCCCAGAGTCGAAATTTTTCAATCTTCATACATTTTTGAAAGTTTAAGTGAATTCATTGAAGTTATTTTAAAGTGAATTTTAGCACGTAGCCTACGAGAATGCAAGAGCACCGCCCCCGAGACATTTTTTTGAAGGCAGCCTTTCTAAAAGGTATTAATGAGAAATCTGATCCAGGTCAAAATTATCTCTTTACAAATTGATTCTGAAGGCTTGCTTTTGACGAAGCTGTCCAAGGGTAAGCACGAACTGGAATTTTAGTGAGAGATGCGCTTTCAGTAATGTATAAAGCCAAGGTTTCTACCTGTTGATGCCAGAAAGTCAATAGTCTCTGACAGTTCATGGAAGAAGGCCTAAATAGACCTACTTTGAAACTATGAAAGTCTATTGCGTTTGACAGAATTATGACAGAAACCTAGGTTTTAGATGCTGATGAAATCGTTTCTGATATTAAATTTCATTTTGTGGCTTTCCCTTGGCCAATTTTATCATGAACATTTTGGAGATCATTTTGCACGAAGATCCCATTGACTTGACACCAGAAATCTAGGTCATATGCTATGGTCTGGGTAAATAATGATAGTAGTCAATATGATTGTGGTGGATCCTTGTATTTGCTGAATGATCGTTGATTGAGTTACTTTCTAGTTTCATCATTGCGAGCAGGAATCGCTAAAACGTAGAAATCGAAAGCTGCCATGTCACCCCATTCGACTTTTTGAAATAAATTAGCTATCTTCCCAAAGCAATAGTAATTGACATCAACAAATCCACATCACATTAACTTACTTACCGCCCGATTTTGAGTACTTGTTTCCTCAGGTTTGGAGGTTGGACGATATGTCATGCTGATTCTGTTGTGGGCGGACTGCGCGTCTCCATGCAACACAGTCATGCGCAGTGCGACGGTCGAGGTGCAAATCTCGCAGATCCTTCTCCACGTTATGTATCCATTTCTTCCTTTGGCAACCACGCATGTTCTGACCGCGCACTTCCACAAGCCTCGTCTTTTTGGGCAGCGAAACAACCACCCGCCTGATCGATAACGTCGCCAAGGCAGCAGAAAGAGTCAACAACCTCTAGCACATTATTACCAACAGTAATTGTTTCAGGTGAGTCAGCCAGTGTAACTAAGACACCTTCGCACCTGCTGCATTTGGAGTTGAGGTCAGCACGAACGGTGTTGAGGTTCGTGCAGCGGCGGTGGATCTAACAATTGTAATGCGAACACAGAATTGAGTTCCCCTTTCTACACACACCGCAAGGATACTTGACCTTATCCACCTGTTATGTCTTCTGATCGGCCTTGCTGATAAGAACTTTTGACTTTCCGACGTTGACTTTCAGACCTTTGCGTTCTAGGTTTGTTTTCCAGCTCTAAACTTCAAAGATTCGATCGAGTCGGCAATAGTGACCACTTCTTTTAACGATTTTCTTTCTAATGGACAGATTCTGAGGTAGTGGGTCACTGCCAGTGTCATCTCACCCCAACTGCCAAGTCACCCCATCTCTGCTGCATCAACGGCTATTAACAGTATTTTCGACCCAGTGTTTTCGAACTCAAGTTATAATTAAGATATTATTCCTTTGTGAGCTTCTGTATTTCAGTAAGATTGAATAAAATACATTACATTTGGCGTAAGCATAATTTCACTATCTTATCAAGTTTATATTCAGCTAATATTAAGTTAGCTAGGTCTGTCAGCTTTTGCATCTTCCAAAATCTCTGCAACACTGAGACTGGAGATTCGAACTCCTGATGCATGAAGAAGAAGACCTATATGAAGCTGATAGATGATAATTGATTACCTCATATTGATTGCGCCGAGGAGCGCTAAGTAAGGTTTCTATGTTTTCTCAGGAGAATTTGTGTTGAAATTAAATATTTCAATCAAATAACATCGTGCAAAAACTATGCTTTTTAAATGACATCGTACTCCTGAAAAACCCCAGAGATGAGAATGTGATAAGGGGGTCCACATCGACGTTTTTGAGGCTTAATTGTAGCTACTTTCTAGCTTACTGCTCACTCTTGTTATTGTTTGATAAAAAAGTGGAAGTTTCCCCCGACTCATAACACTCTATTCTCGAGTCTTTTTTCATGGCGGAGATTATCAGTTGTCCTACCCTTATACATTTTTTGTAAATACCTCGAAACTACGGAAATGATCCAAGCAAAGTAAGGTATAACAAATTAAAAATAGAGTGAGACAAAAAATATCCGAATCATGTTGAAATAAAGTAATCAACGTGTAAGAATAGTTTATTCTTGGAATTAATGCCTCACTTCTAACTGAAAATGTGCATTGACACTCAGAATCCATACAGATAAGTCACATGTCATAGACAAGCATACAGACAAGACAGTCTTGTCAAAAGTCGGAAACTGGCTGCTGACATAGTTTCCACTTAAATCGTGAAAATAGTTATATAACAAGAAACGCTTACTACAAATTTGCTAAGGAATAAGGACGCGAGAAAGTTATCGCAACAAATATAATCTGCAATTCGCGCTTATAGAATTGCGGTAAATATGTACCTATCTTGGATCTTTTAAGTGGCAATGGAAGCCGAACTGCAATTTGTGCCCTGGTGCGCCGGACTTGCTTTTCAGAAACCGGCGCGCGCCAGATGACCGACTTCGGAGCACTGGTGCGCGCTTGACTTCAGACATTCCAGAAATACATCATGCATCTCGCCCAGGCGCATCAACGTTGAATCTGACGCGCTTGCCTCTGGCTTCATCACACCTGGCCATGGCGTTGTCGCGTCAAGCCTCGGTTTCGGCACAATTTCTTTCAGGAATCCCAAAGTCTGGTACACTCGAATTTTGGAAAATCTTACAATAAAAAAATCTGATGCACTATGTAGGCTACTAATTCCAAGAGAAACTGGCCATTACTTCGGTGGTCCGGAGAAATTTGAGTCTTGCGGCAATTGCAGCGGAAGATCGGATGAACCAGTGATTTTGATTGCTGCAGAGACCAGTGAACATACACAAACAAATCTAATTATAGGAAACAAGCTTGCATCGCTATAAAGATCTCTGAATTTTTCAAAAATAATTGGAATACGAGGCAAAGCAAATCAGCGTGTTCAGACACATTCTGACTCATACATTGACTTATTTGGCGGCTACGAAATATGGGGTATGGAAATAAACATTGAAGACGTGTACAGTCTCATCTATGGAAATGGCCACTACCTGATTATATTAATATTATTATGATATTTATCATAATAGAAAGAAAGCTTCATCTGGATTATAAGATATTGAGTGCACTTCACAACTTTAGTTTCTTCGACATTTCAATGATAAGCTTAATCACAAGTGTCAAAGAATAAACCAAGTGCTTTTGTGGAATCATATGGATATTTCAAAGCATTTAAATAATAAAACAAAAAAGATGGTACTTTGAGTTTAGCTTTAATTGCCATCATTCTGACCAGATGACCAGCATAGACGCTATTGACTACATCCGATGTATGTGATGTCTGGTACCTAGTAAATTGATTTGTGCTACCAAAAAACTTCCTTCGTTCAACCAATATGTATGTAAAATGCTTGTGATGTGTGTTTTTGAAATCACACTCAGTGATTCAAAAGTGTGATATCTGTTTCGCTGGTTTGATTGTCGCGCATTAATCAATTTATGCATAGATGCATCGGAAGTTTCATACCGTTCTGAAAAAACAACTAAGAACTTAGACTTTGAATTTGTTTGTATACTACAGTTTAAAATATCATTCATCAGTGTGTGTTTACAAAAATAATTAAACGATGTTGTTCACCAATGTCTACTTGGAGTATTTGCGACGAGTTGGATTTGGATTGGAAATTGATAGTAGTACCACAGACATCAAAGAAATTTTAAGTTTTCAATTTGTGAATCATTTTTGACTTGCTAAAAGTAATAGACTTGAAATGTGCATGAGTTGTGTAGCATGGAAGTGGACTGACTTGAAAAAAGAAAAATAAGTTAGATTAAGAATGTAGATGTATATGAGAAAGGATGGAGTAACCAATTTTTTAAAATCACAGCCTGTTGCGTTATCTCAAAAAAAAGAAAATTTCAGACAATATTCATAGAGCAGGCGTATTGTAACAGGTGCTTACCAATTCATCCACGTTTCGAATCGAAACTAAATTCGAACTTCGCGCGAGAAATCAGCTGCGCCGTGGTTATCGAATTTACCACTAATATTTTGTGTATGACTTTATTTTTTACAATAAAGTGTTTCTGCTGCCAAACAGTTGTAATTGGATTTTGTGGTTTAAATAACCTAAAGTGAGCGCTTTAGAGCTGACAATAATGAGACCTCACATTTTGCTATATAAACGCAGTATTTCATTCAATAAATCATCAATTGGAATACCTAGTTGTTTTACTTGATTCAAACAACGGAGTACTACAGTGATATCTGTTTCGCTGGTTTGATTGTCGCGCATTAATCAATTTATGCATAGATGCATCGGAAGTTTCATGCCGTTCTGAAAAAACAACTAAGAACTTAGACTTTGAATTTGTTTGTATACTACAGTTTAAAATATCATTCATCAGTGTGTGTTTACAAAAATAATTAAACGATGTTGTTCACCAATGTCTACTTGGAGTATTTGCGACGAGTTGGATTTGGATTGGAAATTGATAGTAGTACCACAGACATCAAAGAAATTTTAAGTTTTCAATTTGTGAATCATTTTTGACTTGCTAAAAGTAATAGACTTGAAATGTGCATGAGTTGTGTAGCATGGAAGTGGACTGACTTGAAAAAAGAAAAATAAGTTAGATTAAGAATGTAGATGTATGTGAGAAAGGATGGAGTAACCAATTTTTTAAAATCACAGCCTGTTGCGTTATCTCAAAAAAAAGAAAATTTCAGACAATATTCATAGAGCAGGCGTATTGGCTTTGGTTAGGCAGGTTATATGTACATCATCTATAACAATATTCTTTAGTTGAATGCTAATAGTCTTGAAGCTTCACCCAAGTGGGGTATTCCCATAGACATCGAACATCAACAACTTGCTTGGTGTTCGATGTATGTGGGAATTCCTAGTAAAAAGCATCACAAGAAATAATCAAGAATCGCAAAGGGTGTCTGGTTTGTGATGCACAGGAGGTTTTGGTGAATAAAATTTTGGAATACAAGAAGCATGAAGACTTTCATAAAAAGCATGTGGTGGCTAAGATCCGCATCAATGATTCATGATTTTCCTCGTTCTCATTTTGCTCGTTGCTAATTAAAGTACGTACCACACATGTTCATAGTCTTTGGTGATTTACAGAGCTGAAATAATTATCAAGTACCAAGCCGAAGTCGATGCACTACTTCTGAAGCAACCTGTTGGTAGTTTTAGCCATTCGATCAGGCACCGACCATTTCAGATCTCTAGAGAAATCCATCAATTGAAATCTGCTGAAAATACGTGCTATTTCTCCAAAGCTGCAAACATAGCTAGATTCTGGATATTTAACGTGTGGTACTAGGTCACAACTCGAGTTCATTTAATGAATTCGAAACTGCATGCACTTTGATGATTTGATTAAAACTGAGTTCTGCTCTACCTAGTGCACTCATTAGGATTCCTGAGATTACCATTAGTGTTGTCCACTGTAATCCCCACTACCTGGAAGCGAGTATTCGGATTTATATGGTTTTGATGCCGTTGTCATGGCAACGAATGTGTCCGACTGAATTTTGTTTTCAATTTGCGTCGCCGTTCTAGTTCTTAATTTTATCTGGCACATTTCGATATTTAAATCTAAGTTCTTTAATAGAATACTTAACTATGAAGGAGTTTTCATTTACTTTTGGATTTCTTTTTGATTTGCTCAAAAACTATTTCGATTTTAGTTTATTCATGTTGACAGAGTTTTATAAACACATTCATAATTGAAGTTTTGCAAGCTTGATTTGCTATGTCAACCAGATACGCACCCAGTGATGGTGACTGGGTGTGTCCAGACTCAAGGTAGAAACTGTTATTTTGATAGGTTAGAAATTTGAAGAAGTTCATAAGTACCCATAGAAAGTGGGAAATCGCCAAGTATTCCGGGACATGGAACACATTTTGTTCTGTCTACAGAATATGGTCTGAAACCTTTGCATTGAATGTAACACCTCTTGCCGCTGCAAAAGTTTGCGTCTGTACGATCAGATTGACTGTCTTGTAAATTGTCTGGATTGAAAGATAACATTTATTTTCGACTGAGAAAGTGACATCCCGGATACTCACATGATATTTTAGTTACGGAATTAACTGTAAATTGAAGACGAAGAATTGTTCTATCTATATAGGCAACACAGGAAGAATAAACCTTTGCATTCTCTTAAGTACACGGATAAGGCATAACAGATACGTAAATTAAGCATACGTAAACTAAAACGCAAGGACTTAAATTTTTCAATGTCTCAATATGCACACATATGCACAATGTCTCAATATGCATGCATCACCTCCACTTGATGGAAATGGTTTATTTAAAAACCAATTTTATTGTGTTGCATTCTCAGAAGCAATTTCAAAATCCTCTGCGCGTGCAAAAATGGTGTATGCTTATTCAGTCGCTAAAACTGATATAATGGCATTCATCTTATGCTGCTTTGGTAAGGGAATCATCTGATGCAATGGGTGTGAAATGTAGATGATGAATCCTTGTGCGAAATAATTAAGAATCAGTATTTTATTGATCTTGGAAGATAGAACATCACAAGGCTATGTTTCACCTGCGGAATTGAGTAAAGGTTTTGGGAGGAATATGCTCCTATGGCATCCATATTGCATCAAGGTGTGATGAATTATGAATTGTGCAGCTAATTTCTCTGAAGAATGTGTTCGTACTAAAAATACATGTATTTTTTTCTTACCTCAGTTATCTGATTGACTTACAAGGCATTGACGTAAATTAGCGCAATGTGACATGAATGAGCCGCTGAAATACCCTTGTGGAGTCGAGACGCGGTAGTTACACAGATACGAAAAGATATAAAAAAAGTAGACCTAGGATCAAACGTAGGTCTCTTATAGCGTTTGGACAGTCGGATTAAAGCTTTGAAACGTTTCAGTTAATTTGAAAAGTAAACATAAATCCTTCGTTTTTTTATACACTCCCTGGAATGATGCCTTCGTAGACGCTTTGCGCTCGTTTGTGCGGTCCTCCATTATTAATTAATGATAACCTTTATTCTTTGGTTCACAAGTATTTACATACATTCGGTGAACGCAATTACATAACACAAGAGGCACAAATTGCGACGTTGATGCGGAACAGCACATTGATAAGGCTTCCTATCCATCGTCCATGTATCGTTAAAAGTGAGTTCATTAGCCGGTCACGTGCTGCAGGCGATTTTTATAGCGCGGTCGCAAGTTCAGGAGGAACAAAGAAAGCTGCTTCAGATAAGACGTTGAAAAGCGTGGAATGATCACATATAATGAATGCTTTGGCGTTGAAGAAAGTTTCTTGAACAAAGTATGAACAGTTAACATGCTGAATATTCGAAGCAGAAGTATATGGGAGGCAATTTAGCAGTAACACAGCAAGGCAAGTCAAGCGGCAAAGCAAGAAACATTTAAGAACCACATTATCGAATGGAAACCGTCATGAGATTAAGAAATATCTCCTTGCATCAGGTTATCAACGATAACTCGATCATTCGTGATGTTGCCTACAGGTCTTTGATGTAGCCCAAAGGGCCTATGATCATTCCATTATCTTCACTGTAAAAGAAAGAGAAGTGACAAAATATTTTTGTGGTCTAGCAAATAATTGGTAAGACATCTATAATTTTGTGGTGAGACCCCCTGTGTACACGGATTTCATGCAACCGTATATCCTGAGTTTATTCTTACAAATATATAATACTAGAAACCTATGATTTCCTGTTCCAACACTTCCATGACTGATTGGGGAATTGATAAGTGGTAATAGTCAGGCTTATTAATTGATTAAAGAATAGGAATGTCTGGGCTTCTAATTAGCCCATTGCTTCGCTTCGAAATACGCTGAAATTAGAAGACCAAAATAGAAGACCTATTTCCCATAGTATGGAGAAATACGGTGCTATCTAGGGCAGAAAAGTAGAGATCCGGTTTAGAGTTCAGCTGATATAACCACTAGAACTTCAGCTTGATTCGATGTTCTTACCGATTGATTGAGTGCGAAGCGAAATCAGGTTTCCTTTGACTACTGCCGCTAATTGTCCCATTTATAATAATAGGGACATTCGTTGTGACACAACCTATAGTTGTACCCATGTCAATGGGTACTGTTGGTCGCCATATGAATTGTCTCAACGATTATGGCGGTCAGTTATTAGGTTTTTGCTACCGTATATCGATGCTTTTTTAAATGGTAATGCGTTAATTTTGAGCTAAGAATAGCATCTGACGCAATTGTTACCTTAGATGACCTTTCTGATATTGTAAATATCAGGTCGGTTTTGTATTTGCTAGTAATACATTATAAGTCACTAAATTTCTTAATTTCGCCATGAATAAAGTTTGGAAATCATTACCCTTCGCTGCTGACCATGCATGAGACGAAAATTATGTATGTTAATCGGTCTGATAACAACAATTTGTACGAAACTAAGCGTTTTGGAGCCAACAATGGTTTTACCAACAGATAGGTATGTAGCCTTTTATTATCATTTCATGAGGTCAAGAAGTCATATCTCATCACCTGATGACGTCAGGGGTTATTTTCGGCTCAAAATGATCTTGATGATCTGAAGTATTAAAAGTGGAAATTCCCAAAAAATACACCATATTTCTGACAACATTTGATCAGATAGCTGCAGATATTTTGCTGCTGCATTAATCGTGATCTACGATCATTTGGTGCTCCCTGCATGAACAATACGTTTGAGCGAATAAAATCGATATTCCTAATACGGATGTGCCGATTTAATCATGAGAAATTTATGAGTTTAACATTGTCGAGTTATAGGTCAATTATTTAGCTGATTAAGTTACCTTGGGTTAACAATCATAGTAGCCTATATTGCATCTTGATGGTTTCGCAGAGAGGGTTGAGCAGCGGGTGTGATACTTTGTACTAAACTGCACGTTTAAATTTGTTGATGTCTTGATGAATAGTTAGACAGTTTCATTTTTTAATGTTATTACTGTCTGATCATTTCAAAAAGGATTTGAAAATGTAGTTACATTTACAGACAGCCGACATATACAAAACATGAAGATCTTACGAAGTGCGTGACCATACTTAATCAGCAAATTGCAAGAACATAATCATCTGTGTGATGTAAATTTGAAAAAATTGTATTTTTGAGTTGGAAAACAATTTTGTAAACAACGCTTTTTCAATCGTTTACATATTTTTTTGTTTTTCATTTTGTAGTTGGCAAGAGAACATGATCGTTTTTTGTAGCGTTTTTTTTTTTTCATTTTGCAGTTGGCAAGGGGACATGATAGCACTCGTTTCATTTTGTTTCAGTTGTTGACAAACAAAAATGAAAAACAAAGAATTTGTAAATGAAAAAGCATTGTTTACAAAATCCACTGTAACAAGTGTGATGAATTTTATATTGCCAGTACCATACGACCTCACGTTCGCTTCATAGAACATGCCACAAATCCTTCATCATCCGTATTTAAGCATATTCGAACGTGTCAAGTACAACAGTCCGACCTCAATATTGACATTCTGGCTCGTGATCATGACAATACAAAGTTACAAGTACAAGACTACGTGAAGCATTCATTATCAAAAGCATAAGCCAAAAATAAGTAGTAGGGCAGAACTTGACAGTTAACATGATTTCTTTTTTTTACTAATGATAACTTCTCATTTTTTCACTACCTCATCTAACATAGAATTCATCAATCCTGTCATGTTAATTTTTGCTACTGGTAAAGATATGTAATCCAGTGCAACTTGTTCATATCATCTCATATCATTGTAAATCATCATCATCTCATTGTAAACATCATTTTTAAATTCCTTATATTTCAACCTGCTGCACTAACCGTAGTCTTTTGTACCTGAAGATGATTACTGAATGGTAATCGAAAAATTTTGTACATCTGAACATAAAATAATAATTGTCATTTCAAAAATACCTGGCTCTTTCCAAATCAAAAATATCATTTCATGGCTAGCCAGGGTATCTTCCAAGTGGAAAAATTGTAAAATCTGTAAGGCTATTTCATAATTCCGAATTTTCAAATTTCGGAGTTGAAAATTTGTAATTAAATTGCACAAAATTGTATGCTCATGCTAGTCCAAGAAGAACATTTTACAATATCTTGCAATTTGAACGTTAAAGAATTCCACAGAAATAGTTAAGAAAATTTCAAGTTAGAATAGGTAAGATTGTAAGTCAGAATAGCAGAATACCTGTTTGTGAAAGTCGTCTGGTGACATAAGGTCTACTTATGAATATCGCCCATTCCATTTAAAAAAGTGGTTTGACTGCATTGAGGGATTTTCGTCGCAAGACCTTTCTTATAGGGAGGCTGTAGTTATCCATCATCTCGATAAGGCCGCACCACCATTTTAAGTTCACGTTCATTACAATTCAACAAGCGTTGAAATTGGGCAGTAACAATGAAACAGTAAGAGTAGAGTCATTCATAACATAGGCATGAGCCAACTGTGACGACAGTGAGTATGCGATCATGTTGTTCCTAAAAAATGAAAGTAAAAGAAGGGAACTGGTCGAACATTTATCGATCGAGGTTATGTAAAGATATGCTTTCATATCCGTAACATCCAGGAGTATACTAGCATAATATACTAGCATAGCTACTCTTTGGCTACTCTTAGGCAACGATAACGCACTTTAAATATCAAAACTTGCAAACATTGAAACATCTTATGACTAGTTTGTTCTTTAGTTTTGCTACTCAAAAGAGAAAAATTGAGCATCATCTGTGAAGCCATCATGCGAATGCTGCTACTAGGTAATTTTTTGGATTACTATGTGTGCTTAGGTTGCCTTGTATAAAATGAATAACTGCAAGGTCACAGCTGAAGTGGTAAAGGGTCACATGAAGACTGTATGTCGTGCTTCCGCGCATCCCTTGTCTATGCTGTCGTCAGCGAATTGACAAAGAAAGACGTACATCCTATCCTACAGAAGTAACCTAGGTGCATGATGGAAAGAGCCAGAGTAGACTTGATGAGTGAGTTGTTTTTTTCAGTCGATTTAAATATAATTCAATCCAAGGACTTCCCTGTCAATTACAGTTGCAATAACTTAGATTTTTACGCTGAAATGGACAAAAAATAAAGTTGACATTATAAAAGCATAGGTAGGATGGCGTAAAAGTAGCATCAACCGAGTTGATACTGTGATGATTTGTAATGCATTTTCTTTCATGACACACGCCAGAGCAATATTTGGGAGGGGTAAAGTAAGTAGTTGTTTTCAAATTGTTGCAAAATAACACGCCCCTAATGATAACGGATGGCAAACAGTGGTCGGGCCGCTGCGTAAATTTACGCACTGCGTAAATTGGCGTAAATGGCGTAAAAAATTTGAGTCCTGCGTAAATTTTTTAAGTACTACTGTCAATGTTTTATGTTCAGCTGAAGATTTCTTAATAATCAAGACCAGTTTCACACATGTTTAGTGAAAATCTATGTCTATTTGTATTATACGAATATAATACGATATATTCCGAGTATACTCCACTTAATCTGTAGCTTCTTTCAGGTCGCAAACGTGAGTGATACTGGGACGAGTGCGCTTAAATAATCTAGAATTAATTATGCTTCTAAGAAAGAATTTTGTGAAAGATCGGATTTTCTCTCTTATCTCCAGTCGTGCCAACTACCGCTCAGTGATATCAACATGTGTTCGAGTTATGTGCTTTAACAGTGACACACTAACTACATTGCATGTAAAATGGTTTTTCTTTCTATGATGGTTCTATGCTGGTTGGTCAAGACTGATGGTTGCTGTTATAGCATAGACAATCTGATCTATTATTATCTTTCTCTAGGTTTTGTTAATATGCTGTACGATAGAAAAATCTCGTTATGATTTCGGTATCATAACTTTGATTCGGAATATAAACACAGCGCCAATCTTATGAAGGTGGAGCAGCACAGATTCTTGCGCCTTATAGATACACGATGGTTGCAGTGTTTGGAGGTGATCCAGCGACTATTAGAACAACTGGAAGCATTGAAGGATTTTTTGCTGTAACTGTGGCGAAGTTAAACACGTCTTCAAATGATCGAATCAGAAGAAATCAGAAGCATTTTCAGATCCTCTTACTGAATGCATATTAGAATTCTTTGCCACCGCTTTAAAACCTCTGAGGGAATTTGAAAAGATTCCAACGTGATGGTTGCCTCATACTGTACATGATTTATGGCAAACTATGTCATATCTTCTCATCAAATGGCTCTTGATGTATAAGGAAGATCGCATTGACACCAAAGAGCCATGGAAAAGCTCCAATACGGATGCATTCTGCCGGATCGGAAAATCATTATTGGCGAAAGGATTTTCAAATTAGTAATTGATCTTAGCAAACAGCAAACAAGAAGGTTTTATGAACAAGTACGAGCCTTTTACGTCTCCTGTACACAACAACTGGTGCACTACTTGCCGTTTACGAATAAATTACTGCGAAATCTGAGGTTTCTTTACTCGAAAACCTTACCTCTATTTACTATGAAACGTTGACGATCAACGTGGCAAAGAAGCTTTCAAATGTCTTTCAGGATGCTGATCTAACAGCATTAAAATGTGAATTGCAAAATATCAAGCTTCAGGTCGAGCTGTTACCCTTAGTTTTTGACAGAAGGTCATCAGCTAACTGAACGTTCCTATCTTGAAACGATTAGTTCGCCATTGTTTGATCATTCCTCACGGTAATTCGGATGTCGAAAGACTGTTCAGCATGCTTCTATAGTGACGGAAAAACGAATCAGTCTGGATCAACAATGAGTGCGCACACTCACGTTTACGAAATCATATTTGAATTCGCGGAATAAGGCATGTTTTGAAGTGCCCTTTTCTGACAAATTGCAGCAAATGGCACAAAATCCAAAGAGTGCGTACAAAGAGAGGAAGAACAAGAAAAAAGTAAAATAGCTGAGGCGGAGAGAGAACTGACCAGAAAGAAAATAGAAGACGAACTAGAGAAGGAGCGACAGAAAAGTGCAAAATTGAAGAAATTGTAGCTTGATTTGGCGAGCGTCGATGAAAAACAAAAGGAAGCTACAGCAAAGAAAAGGAAGGCTGAAGAATTGGAGCAGGAAGCTCGTAATTTGAGAGAAACTGCGGCGATTGGGGAAGAAGAACAATTAAACTGGAAGATGAAAATAATCGAAAAACAAGCGAAGTTAGAGAGAAAAATAGTGTATAAAATAACAATGAAAAAGAACCTACATCATTTTTGATTCCTTAAGTACATTTAATAGCCGAACACTTGAGATGTGAGATATGTTTAAACAGGAATTTAAACAGCTTTAAATTTCGAATAGTTCCCATGTTTGATTTTTAGGATTCTATGAATATACACGTACTTGTGTGTGTAAGAGTCAAGTGCAAATGACTCGATCATAATGTATTTTTTTCGAAGTTCAATAGCACATCACATACAACAGAGACGAAAATTTGTAAAGCGGGCATCTTCGCATAAATTTCAACAGTATTCAAGTTAAGATCATCCTGAGTTTTGGATGAAATTTTTGATGAGAATCCTTTTCAAACAATCAGAGTTTGGTTTGTCAGAGAACCTCAGATATTTCCAACCATGGAGTCTTCCTTTGCTCACGCGTGCCAAACTTGCTATCAAGCCAAGCCTTATGGCTGATAAGGATAGCAGGAGCGCTATTCATCAAGAAATTCTATTAAAGAGAGATTATATACATCCTCATTTTAATTTTAAAGTTCTTCATTTTTCATTGATAATGATCGCTATTGAAGCTAGAATCATAAATTTATTATAATCTGTCATTTTTTCTTAAGTATTGATGCCTTTATCAAATGGCAAGACGTAACATCAGATATTCGCTGCATTTGATCATGTAAGAATAGAATGTTCGCGTACACGCGAGAGTGATGGTTATCCACATTTTTGTCAAAAAGTAAAATAATCCATGATGCGTATACTTCTCACGATACAGACTTTTACACACCAAAGTTTCACTGTACATCTCATTTTTGATTATATTTGTTCGTCATATTTTTAGAAACCTTCATTACTTTCTGTGTTCAAGCGAATCATCTGAAACAGCTCTTAACATCAGTTAAAATTCTTCTTATTGTTGCTACGTAAAATTGTTCAGTTTCAATTTCGACAAACCATACAAAATATTGTTGGATACTATTTCTCAAAACTATTGTTTCTCGTGTAATGCAACGCCTTTTTTAACATTTGTTTATTTTTGTTATGTCTTTGATAGTTTTTATTGCCGTGTATAAGTCTGAACAGCGTCAATTTAGTCATAGAGTCCTCTATTTTTCCCGGTGTTCGTTCTCCTTGATGCTCGCTCTCTTCTTGATGTTCGTTCTCCTCCCCCATAATTGTACATGCACAGTATTATATTAGTCTGTCGCGGCCAATTACAATTTGCCGCGATTGCCTTCGGGCCTCGAACCCTCAGAAATCAAAGAAGAAGTCGATACTATGACAAAAGTTTTACCACATAATCGTGAAATTGCTGATATTGCTTCTCTTGAGAGTGAAAATTGAGCGGGCAGTGTTGTTATGAAATTCGTAATGACAATGTAACTTAGAGAGCTGCATATAGAAGTTGGACAATAGATTGACCGCATACCAGCATCATCAAATTCTCGGAACTTTAATGTTTTAAACACATATAGCGTTACCGGTCAATGTTCTAACACATGTTTGTGCAAATATCTGATCACCCTCATGGCTCCACAGAATGAGAATCCCACTCTTCAAAGATCATATAGTATTTTCACAATAGGAATGTAAAAAATGATGAAGTACTTTGCAGACGAAAGTACACTCAATGGACTGAATGTAATATTAATTTCAAATTAATTCTCCACACTTGAGGCGACTGATATATCAACGATGCAATCGAGATTACACGTGTACAGCTCTTTTGAAAGTACTACCATTAATCAAATTTTAACCGCGAACTGCGTAAATTTCTTCCTCTGAGCTGGCCCGACCACTGATGGCAAATTTCAATTTATTTTCTAGGTGTGCTAATGTTAACTTTGCTAAGCGAGAGAAATGCAACAAGTGTGGAAAGGCAAAACCAAGCTCTCAATCTGTGAAGAAAACTGGCATTGAAATTGGAAAACGGGCGGCCGACAAAAGCAAGGGCCTTTTTACCGCAGACGATTGGCACTGTAATGCGTAAGTCACTGAATCTGATTCATTGGATAATTCCTTGGAATATGAATCTCTTAGCTCACTCGCTAGAACATATGTAGCTAAGTTATTTTGAAGCTTAGAAAAATATCAAAATTTTTCTTCGCTAAACACTTGCTTCCGAACGTGAAGTTAGTTTACGGCATCTATCTTTGTTACTGCACATTTCTAATCGCTTTAATCGATTATCGTTGCTGCGCATCAGCACTAATGTCACTCACCTGAAGACGAATCTACAATCCAATTTCAGTTTTTTTGCTGTTGTTATTTACGAGTTTTGAAGATCACTCATTTTCCGCTATGATATGAGCAAGACCACCCAGCGGGGCCAATTTCTCAAACTAAATTACTAGCACATCAAGTCATATCTATCGTATGTAACCGGTCCAGTTTGATGCATTGATCATGAATCATTATTCTTCCTTTTGCACAAAGACTTTGTCTTTTCTCAGAGAAGACAAAAATAATTCAAAAAGAGAATGTCAAGTTAACTTATATTAGTTTTACAACCAGCAAAATCTAATAATTTCTGCATTCTTCCCGAAGTCATCTTCAGGCAACTTAGTTATTGGTGTTTATGTTAGAAAATTACATAAATATTTAATTAACGAATCTGATTAAGTAGCAATTAATTTTACTTTGCATTTATTGAAATGCTGACTATCAAGATAGCGTGATATTGTGACTTTGTGGTATTTCGTATTTCCCCAGAATTTAAATCTTATGAAATTTAAGTTCCTAATTATAAATCAGAAATCAGCTCTTTGCACTTCACCAGCAGGACCAAAATTTTGAATTTTGCAGAGAAATCCTGTAGGCATGCCAAGAGGCAAGAATTACTTCATTGATTACGATTTATTGTCCTATTTTACTTGTGAACCAGTTGTATATTGAAAAATGAATTTTGCGATTTCAATGACTGTCTGGCAGTCCGTGGAGCTGATTCGCAACACCGCACCATGACCAGCTCTTGTTGTCACATTTATTTAGAAAATTGCCATTAAATTATGCCTTTCAATACCTTTAACACGAACCTACAATCAGATTTCGGAAATTCAGGTATTTCAGAATTTAGTCCCACCTGTTGCTCTCGCTATATTCACAGTAGGTCCCAATTTCATTTTGATCGTAGGAGGCTGAAATGGCTAAATATGAAGCCATTTCGATGAGAAATGTGCAATAACGAAAATAGATCCCTCTGACTTGTTCGTTTAACGTCACACATGTTTTCGATTAGGCTATTGTGATGTCCCTCGCAGTTAAATGTGGCCCTATTATGATGTTATTCGCGCTTAATGTTTTCTCTTATACATGGTCATTGTTTACACATGTACTCGATGTTTGTAGATTTTGATGGCTACATGCAATTGTATTCTCCCAACATGAAAATGTCCTACCTTCGTGTGACCAAATATACAGTAGAATTCTGGCTAGTAATAGAGGAAACCTGCTTACGATTACATATTTCATTTTATGGTTGAATTTGGAATATTTGCCATTTATGCCTAATTACATGTACGTGTGCGGATTTCTACTGGATGTTCCAGAATTTCTGTCGCTATCTCTCTGCTTATTTTGCTATCTGAACCAATGTACATGGAGCTTTATATTTGGTAATCGCTAAACGTGTCATATTTTTCATTAACTTACATTTTCTTTAGATTTCAAAGAAATTTAGTTTGATCATTAAAGTATAATTCGATTCTGATTTAAAAGTAATGATCTGGAAAGGTGTATTCCTTATTGGCAGGATTAAATAGATTTTCACTGATTGAAATTACGCATTACAAAGAAAGAATATTCTCAAAAGATACACTGGGACGGAAGAATTTCCATTCTGAACACCAGAATTCGCTGTGCAGGCTATTGTTATGAAATTGAGAGCCATGCAACCGTTGACAACATCAAAAAACTGAAATTTGATTGTAGATTCGTCTTCAGGTGGCTGAAATTAATGCTGATGCGCAGTAATGAGAGTCGATTAAATTGTACCAGTTTCAGCTTTTTTAGAATGGTACAATTTTCAATAGCCACATACATTATGAGTAATTTGATAAGTAAGCATTTTTTACCGCAATTGAAGCCAATGCAAATTCGCTCAACCTCTATTCGCTAAGATATTTTTGCTGTATGGAATGAAGACTTTATGTGACTTTATTAGACATGTCAATGTATTTTAGATGGACTGGAATTCAATATCACAATTACATGCAATTTTACAAAAACTTTCTCATCGGCTTCTTGTGGGACTCAACAGAATGCTATGAACTTGCAGTGAATTTTTGATAATTGCTACTTTCATCAACTTGCATTCGTGCATTTTCAAGATATCAAGAGATGTTCAAACATAAGCGACACTTTCCCATAACTTTCTCTAAGTTGTAAAAACAATATCTGTTATGTCACTTTTTATGGTATTGGCCACAGATTTCAGCCAAAAACACTCGTACCAACGTTAGGGTATTTCTTGTCTACAGGGTGTCCGCGCCCCTGGAAAACCTGGAAAAAACCTGGAATATGATTGATCCTGGAAAAAACCTGGAAATTAAAGGAACCTGGAAATTGATTGATCCTGGATAACGTGAAGTTAAGTTACCTAGTGAAATTCCACTAGCTGCTAATGCACTCAACATTTAATGATGTGAGTTTATATGAGTGATTTTATCTCTATAAATTTTATAGAGTGAAATCTTTTTAATACTTTGTTATATCCTGACATATCTTCAATAAAGTATTCAATTATCACAATTTGTTTTTATTTGATAACAATGTACTGAAAGAGTTGGTCTTCATGCCGCATTATCTTTAATATTAAATTGTATGTTTGCATGTGTATTATTATGTTAAATATCAGTGTTTACTCCATATCTGTGATTATGTACACCAGCTAAATCCCTTCTGCATGCATAAATCTATTATAATTCAGTTATGAATATGATCACAGACGAAAAACACTATCCTGTATTTTTAACAATTGAATTGTTTGAATTACGTTCAGAGCATAATTGTTTGCATTAAGTATTCTAGCTAGACCATCGTTTGACTTGTATTTGTCAATGTGATTATTTTCTTCTTGACAAAATTTCAGGGTGATGCGCCATTATTGCCTTGTTTGGCAAACGATTTCTCCGAAATGCTTGTCTCGGTCATGGGCAGATACTTGAAGCTTTCTTTCATTGAATCTGTTGATTTGAAAGATATCTCTGTTTCTGATGTAACGAATGAAAACAATTTCCGAGAATTGGATGACATCGATTTTGGCTTTGGTGTCGCCTTGGCTATTGAGGATTCACAAGCCCCTCCTAGTAAAGTTTTGATTTTCGAAGTCAATTGTCGAAAAGGATTAGTCACACTGACAGAATGTCTACTAAAACATTCACCTTTGAAGAATTCCATGATACGAGACTTGTCATGCTTAGCACCATCCACATTCACGAATGACCGTGAAAACTCGGCTTCTCAGTTTAAAGCTATTTTACTGTGTCTGTTGAATTCGAAACGGTTTGATGAAGAAACCTGTGTTGCAGCCTTCGTCCAATGTCGTAGATTTTTACTGGCAAACGAGACCTGCACCTTTGATCGCTCGAAAGATCGTATCGATGATTTCTTTGCCGAAACGTTGAACAAGATGACATGCTATACGGCCCTATTCGAAGTCATCAAAGTTTTATTGACTTTATCCCATGGTCAAGCCTCCGTTGAAAGATGATTCTCAGTCAATAAACAAATGCTCAAGGAAGGACTGCCATTTGAGACAATAACTGCAATGCGCCAGGTACTGTTTCCTCCTTATTTTCTTAACTGAAGTGATAGTTGCTGATGATCAATTTCGTAAATGAAATCATTAAGTCGTTAGTGAATGATATTGATAGCTACACGTATTATTTGAAAAGCGTAGACCAATTTGGCGTAGACTATGGTGGTATGCAACTATTTATGGAACATCATTAGAAGTGAAAGATGACAGATTTACTAGTGGGCAATTCCACGCGTGTCATCCTGGAGGGGATTATCTAGAAATTCTCAGATATTAATTTCGATAACACTGATGTTATTATCCAGACCCGCACACATATTTTTCATAATTGAGGTCGGACTGAGTCCAGATTTAAGCATTTTCACAAAAAATGTCCTTTTATACTTTTAGTTGCAAAACTGAGAAAATTTCTCATTTCTAAAGGCACTGGTAGAGATAGAAATAAATGTTAAAGTTGCTCACAAAAACTGCTTGTTATGAGAACAGATATGTTCTATCAAATAAATAGCCTTAAACAGCTTCAATACTATTCAATCAGGCAAAATTTGGCATGGTATTGTATAAGCAACCGTAACGGAAATATTGATTTATTAATGCTGCAGCCGTACAACTAAATGTTCTACTTTCAAAAAGTGAGCGTAAAGCTCGTAAACGGTCTGAATAGTGTGATAACGCATGGAATTGCCCTAGTTTGAGAGGACTCATTCTCTATGATAGTCTAAATATATAATTGCATAACATTTGATTATCTATATATGTCTCATCAAATTCATCTATTGTCCCCCATCTAACCCCATTGACCCCAAGTTCCCATTGACTATAGTAGGAAATGTCTCATAGTTTTTTATCTTCAGAGCTTGAAGGATTTGCAAACTGCCGAGTAAACATACTTGACCTCTTCTTATAGCCTGCATTCATATAATCAACTTAAAATCAATTTCCAGGTACATGATGCAGTAGTTGCAGCTGGTGGTGAGACTGAAATTTCGATCTCGAAGGAAATGCTCGCCAAGTTTCGGCACTCGAGAGGAGTTTATCGTCTTCACTTAGAAGAAAAGAAAAGGGATATCAATCAAAACGAAAAGGAAAATGTATTGAAAAGAAAAAAAATAAGCACATCTACGTACCCTTGTATGTATTTCACAGATATAGATAGATTATAGGATGATAGGGTATCGTGTACTATGATTTCTCATCTCACGTTCACTAAAAGCACAAGATGACCGTGAGTGCTATAACCATGAGTAGATTAATTTATTTTCTTGATAATTTGAATTTCAAAAAATTCAAGAAGTTAAATAAACCTTTGTATAAAATTGATTTCAAGTACACTTACGAGTATATGTTTTGCAATCGAATTTATTTCTAACGAAAGATCTTTTAATTTCAGGCAGAAAAAGATGAACTTTTTAAAAAGAAAATACGATTGGAGAATGAGGCAACGATGCTGGAGAAAGAAGTCAATGATCTGGCCCTTGAGGCTGAGACAAAGCGTGAATTCCTCTTCCTCGCAAAATCGAATGCAATCAGAGAAGCGGCATGCGGGAAGAGAAAAGAAGTACAGGACAACATTATATCAGTCAATGATAAGATCAAGAATTTACAGCAATATAAACACCTCATCATTTTCCTCCTGCCAACATTTCCTCCTTTTAGTGTTGACTTCGAATGACATATGACACAATCCGCTAGTCACAAACATTTTCCATGTCCTTTTGCTATTCGCATTTCTATTTTTCTTTTTTACATTCTTATCAAAGTTGTTATTGATATATTATGAGGTTGTTATATTATAGAAATAGTTTGTTATATTTTAAGAAATGATATTATAAGAACAATCGTTTTGTGTTGTTAATTGGAATATATAGGACTTTCCATGTATATTTCTGTTGTCGTCTATGCGTATTTCGAAAATCAAACTAATCTGTCTCATTTGATAGATCCTGGAAAACCTGGAAAAACACTTCAGGAAAGCCGCGGACACCCTGTGTCTATTATTTGTATAATTGCTTTCCATTAATCTATGAATAAAACGCTTTACTACTACTATTCAACGTAGCAAAATTTAAAAAAAACAAGCTAATGACTAGTTAATTTTCAATAGGTACAAAATATGATTTAAAAGAAAATTTTTATATCCTAAAATATCTGAAAATTTTAAAAAATACTTGCTAGGACAAACAACGCTTCTCCTCTCCCCATGTGTAATAATTGGCGAGTAAGTCGTTCTGTTCAAAATTATGCTTATCATTTATATATTGAAAAGATCCTATTTAACAGTCTGCCCATTCAGATGATAAGAGGACAGGTCTGTTTCCAATCAAAATACCAGATCTAGCTAACACAGCGGGATTACGCTATCTAAAATGTACCAGGTGTTAAAGAGAATTAATATTAGTTCCTCAAGCTAAAACGTGAAATAAAATTCTAAAAAATATGCATACACAAATTATTTGACTATTTTTGATGAGGTCATCAACAGGAACTTGGTCAGGACGATCGCGTTTCGACCGCTTAATCCTGAAACTACCAGGGTAATGTCTTGATAGTTTTCAGATACCTCACTTGCCCAGTTTTGAGCGGTTGCTATGACGTCATCGCTTTTGAATTTTCTTCTTCCAAAGAAATCCGTAAGTAGTCTAAACGAGTTGAAATCAGATGGAGCCTATATACTGGATTGTGCAGCAGATCCCACTTCAAATTTTGGAGAGATTCTAAAGTCAGAGCGGCTGCCTGAGGCCGAGCATTGTCCTGAAGGATGCAGACAGAAGCTTGAGGTCTCCTCTTTTAGAATGATATCGAGGATTAATAGTCCTTAGTTCGCACAGAGTCAATGAAGATGATCCCTGTAGAATCTCAAAATACCGTGGCCCTGACTTTCCCGCAGAAGAAAATGTTTTGGCTTTGGTAGACGGATGTGAATTTGAGCGTCTCTATTGTATTAAGGATCGCTTTGACTCGGGAGTGAACTGAGGGACCGAAGTCTCGTCACAAGTAATTATGGAATCTGGAAGCGCTTCTCTTTCCAAAGTGAATCGCTGAATTCGAAACCCGTTTTGTCGAGTTGCTCTGATGTGAGTAATCGAGGCACCCAACACGAGCTCACTTTACTGAATTTCAGCTCGTTGTGGGTTATGCTTTTGATGCTTCTAATGGGTATCTCTAGCTCTTCTAATACTTCACAGACGATAAATTAGCGGTTATTCAAAGTCAGAAGCTCGACTCTGTTAATGGTCACAGAAGTTCTGTGTCTCCTTAGATGACGTTCGAGAATTCGCTGCACCAGCTGAGAACAGCTCGAGCACTTGAAAGGCATTCTCCTCAGAACTGAGAGAAAAATGCCACTAGCGATTTTCTGTTAATGCTGCTTCACACCTCCGCTTCAGACAAAATGAAATGAAAATTGAAATGTGACAGACACAGTGATAGAAAAGTGTTGTATTGCTTACCGCCACACTTTCTTGCAGATATTGATTCCATTGTCAAAATGCAAATGAGGAAGATAAATGATCGTCTTCACTGCTATGCCTTTCTATGAGCTAACTCTACATGGCAGAAATGTCTGATGACCTCAGATTTTGCACCTCCTATACAATTAAAGTCTCGTTTATATTTGAACATTCCTCACAGTTAATAATTATAGTCTACATAAATGATGAGTGAAATTATTTTGTAATTCGCAGAGGAATGTTCAAAACTTTCACACAATGTAATACATTACACATGTGATGATCATCAAAAAAACTCATGTTTGTGCATCAATACTTCTGACGTTTGAGCTAAAAAATATTTTCATAGAGACGGAGTTTCTGTCGAATATGGCCGGAATTTCTGAACCACGGTTTCTATATATTCTGGATATTCAGAACTCCGACGAATATATTGATGAAGCTTTGAGAGAAGATGCTACATGTACATAGATAGTTACTTGTATTAGGCATTGAAAAAAGTCCTCTTTAGCATGGTTTTCCGAAATGGAGAGAGGTTTAATTAAAATAAAGAACGGCCTTTTGTCTCTACCACTTAAAACTGAAGTTAGCTGCATGATTCACAGAAGGATATTGAGCATAAATAATCTGAAGTAGGTTCTGCTGAGGACGTCGTAATGTTTGTGCCATTCAGACGTCCCCCACCATGCATGACTGCTAATTCCTAAACTCATTTTCTCTTCTCTTCATCGATCGCTAGTTGTGGAAATATCAACTGGGCGAGGAGGATGACTTGTAATATGTGTAACACGGCAAAATACAATCGCCAAGGATCTCGTACCGGTTATGGTGGAGGATTCATGGAGAGAGATGAAGTAGTTGAATACAAAGAGCGTGATGAGTCTGATGACGAATTCGATGAGGTACTTAATATTTTAATCGTTTCACGTAATAGTTGTGCAGTAACCTGCTTTGATATGTGATTTCAGCACAACTTAAATTTACAACTTAAATTTATTCAAATTCCTTTTTCAGTAATTTTTTGATAATAGTTTTTTTGTGTGAGAATTTTTGATTATGTATTTATTGAGATATTGAGTACGGTAGCTCCTCAGCTGTATGAATCAGTTGTTGATTGTTCACTAAGCAGGGATGCCATTTTTCCGCGGACTCGTGAAGCAAAACCGTGTGCAGAGTTTGTTGCCATAGCGTATTCTCTTTTCATTCATTAAATCTCCCGAGTAGAGGACCGCGGACAACTGGCATCTCTTATCTTGTTTGTAAATGCCTATATGAATAATGGATTGCTTCTCTAAATGTGAACAGTGCAGTAGTTTAATTGCATTCAATAGTTCTGGATTTCAATATTTGACATCATAGAAAAGAGGAGTATAGACAATTGATTATTTTCAACTAAATCTCATAAATGAGGCATTCATTTTCATGTCGTGAAGTTGTTCATAGGACGTGAACGATCGAGTCACTCTTTAAATGTGTCTCAGAACATTCCTCTACATAATTGGTACCTATGAATTGAACATTTGCAAGAGTGATACTTGATGATTACATTGACGCTACATTTCCTGCAGAAGCGTAAACCGTATTGCGAGTGCTAATAACCCAGAAACTCGGCTTCATGCTTCAAAGTTTCAGTGCTTGTAATGCACAATGCGCACGGCATCGCTCTTCTCAATTTGAAGTGTGCGTTTACATCAGTCTTGAGCAGTCTATGCACGTAGATGGTGTGGTTGTCAGATAGACATAGGCACATTAATCAAGGATTCTTGTACAATGTTTGCATAAATACGAGAACTTCCGAGCCAATTGCCATTGATTGATACGTACCAAATGTTTGCGAAGGTAGAGTCCAGACACTCAACTATTTTGACTCTTGGTAGAACCGCTAAAAGCTATTTTTAGTGACAATGGATCTAGGATACGGTGTGCTTGGAAGACTTGATGAATGGTGGATGACATGCTTGGCGGTGTTTAGCTGCGCTTATTTGCCTACATTATTAGATCCAAACTAATGTCAGTGATAACAGGTTTATGTAAGTTCGTCATCACTAAAGCTTGACATAATAGTTTTTGAATTATTTTGACTATTTTATAGATAAAACAAGTATTTTTTGGAATGAGAACCCAATATCAAATTCTGCTCATAACTTTGATAAAATTCAATCAAATGACAGATGATTCGAGGCTTTCATATGTAGGGCCTAACTAGTATGTAGGCGATTTTCGGACCGGTAATTAAATAGATTTCTATCAGCCAGTTTTCAGTTAATTAGAATTCCATTTCTCATCAATCATCCACGGCAATCTCTCTTTTCTGCCTGCTTCCATCAAACAACTGGAGACTCAAGGCTTGACTTTGGTTGATGCATGCCAAATAATGGTAGATGCGAAGAAACGACTGAACAATATTTCGGGTGCCACTGGAGAGAAGCTGCAGACGAAGTCGGACACCAAGTTGACAAACAATCCAGCCTTCAAAATTATATCCGATGTGGCAAACATCTACGTGGAGGCTGTATACAGACGTTCCTGACTGTGTGACCCCCAGTGACATTTCAATTTTGAGGTTCTGTGCGGCTGTGTCAGCTTGCGGTTGTAGAGAGGTCCTTCAGCTTTACAACATCTTATAAAGGATGTTAGCCGATTATATTTTTAAAATGTTTACCGATCCATCGCATCATTACTTCATAAGAAAAAACTTAAAAAACTATTTTAAGAATTTTACCAACTAAATAAAAAACTTCTCCTGCTTGAAAAATAAACTCCTTTGTCGGGCTCTAGCCATCACTTACTAAGAATACATGGCTGCAAGTTTCAGTTTCAGAGGATCTGAAGAGCACGTGTCTGTTCCTAAATAGATAATTCCCGACAGATGTGCTTTTGTGCCACCTCGCTCCAGCGTCGCTGGTTCAAACCTGCTTGCGACTGATGGGGTCTAATTAACAAAGACATTTCTCGAGGTTGTTATAAGTGTTTACATACTGTAGATTGAATTATTAAATGTTGATGCCGTCTTCAGTCGGAAGCTTTCCTATGGCACACATTATCAACATTTAATTTATTTATTTGCTCATCAGTAAATTCACAAAGATTTTTGATTGTTCCTTTTTTGTGCATTAACATGTTTCCAATTATCTACAGTTCGGGCGAAAGAAAAAGCAATATCGTGGTCAGAAGAAAGTCTCGGGTCCCGTCATAAGTAAGGTAACAATAAGTAATTATTTGAAAAGGGCATCTGATTACTAGTATCATATTTGTTCAAATGTATTTTTTGCAGATATTTAAATCTATTGTGTTGAATGTTTCAACCATATGAATTTATTTGCAATACAAATCTAGATATTCTACAGGGTTGCAGACCCCTATACCAGTTCTGCGCTGTTTTTCAGCGCGTGTCGATGATGTGCTCTTTTCAGTTTCAACGTCATCATTGTAAGCATTAGAAGTTATCGTATGCTATCATTCATGCTCATAAAAGAATATATATTTAAGATATATAAAAACCGAGTTGTGTTGTGCAGTGAAATCTCCCTGAAAAATTTTCTGTGAGCGATTTTATGAATAAGCCTCAAAAGGAATTCCCGACTGTCATTCTTTTGAATGCAAGATCCATTCTCCCAAAACTAGATGAATTAACACTACTTGTATCAGCAACAAACCCAGGCTTTGTGTTTGTAACTGAATCGTGGCTCAAACCGGACATTTGTGATGAAATGCTGAATTTACGTGGTTTTTCTATTTATCGACATGACAGAATTGGCCGTGTTGAAGGTGGTGTTTGCCTATTCGTCAGCAATATTTTCCGATGTGCGTCTATTAAAAACTATGATAGTCCCAGCACTACTGAATTTCTATCGTTGAGAATTCCAGAGTTGAATATTTTTCTAGCTTGCATCCACATTCCTCCCAATTTGCGTGCAATGAGTTATCTGAAATTTCTGACTTCTTTGTAGAAACCTTAGACACTGAGCTACTTTTGTATCCTGATTATAATTTGATGATTTGTGGTGACTTTAGTAATTTTGACAATTCTGTTTTTGTTGAAAATTTTTCCTTGTATAACTGTGTAAGATCTCCTACCCGCACAGTTCCATTTTAGATCAGATTTGGATTAATGTGAACTTAACTGATTACTACACTGATGACGCTTCTGTTGCACCACCCATAAGCTCTTGTGACCATAATACCGTGATTTTGCCTGGGAAGGGTTGCAATTACATAAGTCAAAGTATTGTAAAAGTTCGGGATTTTCGCCAATCTCATATTGATCGGTTTTTGTTTACACTTTCAAATATTGACTTCTTATGTGTTTCCAATTGTAGTTGTGTTGATCAGATGTGCGATGTATTTTATACACTACTGTACAACGCATTATAAACTATTCCTTTATCATATGTCATAACTTCAAATAGGGACAAGCCGTGGATGACGCCAGTCCTTAAGTCTTTCATCAACCAAAGGTGAACAGCATATAGAGCGAGGCGTTGGGAGCTCTATAACCATTTAAAGGCTAAAGTTCGTGAAGAAATTATTAAGGCGAAGAATGTTTGGGTTCAGCGCAGTATTGATTCTGATAAAAATATTTGGAATGTTGTCAACGAAGTTCCGGGAAAGAGCGCGACCAGCAATTTTGATAAATTGATCAATGAGTTCGGTGAAACTAAGAATTTCCTATCTTGCTTACAAGCTGAGCTAAACAAAAATTTCAATCATGATGTTGGACAGGATTATGAATCTCATCTCAATAATGAGCCTTGGGTTGTTGATTTTGATTTATTGGATGTTCTCAAAGCTCTAAAACATCTGAAAGTCAACAAATCTTCGTGTTTTGACGGAATCCCGAATCGTCTGCTGCGAAAGGTGCTGAATTCATTGCCGTCCCATTATATCATATTTTTAAGTGTTCGGTCGCTACCTGTATATTTCCTATTTGTTGGAAGATGGCTGAAATCATCCCAGTTCCGAAGACTCGCAATCCATCCTTAAAAGATTTCCGACCAATTTCCTTAACGTCTACGATCAGCAAAATTTTTGAATCACTCATCGTCAAATCTATGTACTCGTATGATTCATTATTTCAACTTTACAATCCTTATCAATATGCATTCAGAAAACATGGATCGACAGAGAGTGCTGTGGTGCGAATACATGATGCAATAACAAGGTACCTCGATGCCCCTGAAGTGGATTGTGTTCGGATGACGTGCCTAGATTTGACCAAAGCATTCGATAAGATTCGGCCGGAAGAACTTTGCAGACGTCTCAATGATGCAGACATCAACATCGGATTTATAGAATGGTTAAAGACTTATCTCTCTGGAAGAAGTCAACGCTTGCGTGTGAAAGGACTTTTTGGTCCAACAATTGCCGTAACATTAGGTATTCCCCAGGGTTCCGTGTTAGGGCCAGTACTTTTTGCGTCATTCATGGGATCCATATCAATATCCTCAAATGCAACTTTAGTTATGCATGCCGATGACGTGACCCTGATCGAGCCAGTAAAGAATGAAGCCATACCCGACAATTTATTTGGAATTCAAAAATGGATTACCGAGAATAGGATGATCCTCAATATTCAAAAGTCCAAACAAATCATTTTTAGCCGCAGTTCTTTCAGTGATCGTGTTATGTATGAAGGTGTCCATTTGAGTCAGTCTTGCAAAATACTTGGTGTTCAGTGGAATGCTAATCTCACATGGGATGACCATTTTTCTGCCATACTAAGACTTGCGTCTCAAAGACTTTACGTCATTCGAACATTGTGACCCTTATTTTCTAATGTCAAGCTGTCTACTGTATACAAATCGCTAATTTTACCTATTCTGCTGTACTCTTCCCCATTATTTGCGTGGTTACCGAAAGGTATTGAGGAGAAAATGGAAAATTTCAACAACCGAGTTCACAAAATTATTTGTGTAAAACTGTTGCCGTGTAAATTTCCCTTCCATTTCATATCTGAGAAAACAGCGTTCTGTACGATTCTTTTACCAATGTGAGTCTTACTCTGACCATCCGCTACGTGATCTTGTTCCCTCTCGAATGTTGCGCTCAGGTCATCTGTGTTTGCCACCGTCTAAAACTTCACATAGGCTGCATTCATTTTTTCCATGGATTTGTTGCATTGTTAATCAAATAGTTCCCGACTAGTGGATCTCTGTCTTTGCTGGTTTTATGTGTTGTTACTTTATTTTTTCTCTTCCATGATGTTTCTTTTCTAAATGTGAAGTGTGTAATCTCCAATGTGAAATTATGATTTTCAATGATAAAATATACACTTACTTACTGAAAATTATAACAATAAGCTAATTAACGTGAGCATAGCGAAATTCTTATTGTTAATGCAATTTCAAAATCAAACGATACTATGTTTAGATAAATGAAAGTTTCATCATATATTAAGTAGCTAGATTGTTTGCACATTCCAGTCGGTTCGATTGCCAAAGTATCGATGCATAATGCTTACTAATAGCGCTTTCTGAGAGCAATGGTGCACGTATGAGTTAAGTCGCCTGAAACTTACCATTAAATATTTCATGAATTTTGCCTTCAGGCGGTGTTGTGCGCCTGCTTACTCTCACGCTATGTCGAACTATGCTATGTCTGCGTTGTCAGCGATGCATGTCAGCGTCAATGATAGGTAACTGCATCTGTGTGAAATCCATAGTATATAAAGCCCACCATTATCCAGTTTTCATTTTCTCAAAAATCTGATAATCTGAAAATTTAAAATTCACTCATGCCTGCAACCATATCACGCTTCATATCTTGATATCTTTTATTCACATTTTCTAGTCGTAGTGGTATTAGTAATGACTACTTACGAGGAAAAGGAAAAGTGGTCATTTGTTTGAATCAAATATGCTTCGATGACATTAACAAAAAAAGCTTTTTTGATAAGAGTGGTAGTATACATGTTTCCAATATTTTTGAGTCTCTCTGCTGATTATCTCAACACAAAATCTATTTATATAATTTTATTTGATTATACTAAACAAATAAATTTTTCAATATTTAAATGCTCTTTTGGCATATATTCAAATTTTATAAGCAATGCGACACCTCCATTGTATTCAGAGAGAACTTGAAACATGTTTGAGTCAATTTTTGCGGATAATCTGTTGATACACAATTTCGCCTTTAAAAACACTAAAAAAAACAATAAAAACATCTTTTTCTCTGAATAATGAAAAGAGTACGGCAGTTTCAAAGTTGTTGAAATGCTGTATTTGTGGTTAGCGGATGAAGACAGTTCAAATTAAGGTAATTGCATATGGGGCACCACTGATGAATTCAGCCTGTCCGAAATGTGTAAGGGCCAGCATTTCATAAAATATTGTCTTGAATAGGGTTGCGTGCGGAAGTGTAGAGTGCTGAAGGTGTGTGAGGATGAGGGCGTTTTCTACAGAGTGCATGCTGACTGTAGTGGTGGTTTAGTGACTGATTTGAGATTGCTTTACGCAGATTGATTGTGGAAAGAAGAGGGAGCGAATGTTGGCGATGTTGCGAGAGTGTTGTAAGTGCTGAAATGTTGTTGAGAATGATGAGTTGGCGAGAGCGTGTTGCGTCGTTGGAGGGTGAGATTGAGCAGCGAAGAGAGTGCTTGAGAGTGATGATGAGGATGATGTGGATTTAGATAGGGAGCGTGTGAGGAAGCGTGTGAGGAAGTTGAGCGTCTTCGTCATGTCGGAGGTGTCAACATCGTCATCACCGACCCCCCGAAGAGCTCATCTTCCCCAAAAGTGAAGAGTGGTGGGATTCGTGTGCAGTCGGCGAGGTGGTTGAAGGATGAAGAGAAGAGACATGTTTCGCAGCAGATGGCGCATGAGTTGTTAGTGAATAAGTTGAGAGTTTGAAGAAAGTGAAGGATGAAGTTGTGAAGGAGTTGGATGAGTTGAAAAAGAAGGATTGAAGTCGAAGGAGGTGGCGGATGAAAACATTAGAATGAGGCGTTGTGTGACTGATTTGAAGAATAAGACGCGAGAGTTGGAAGAGAAGAATGATGAGTGTGAGAAGAGGGCGAGTGCTGCGGAGAGAAGAATGAGAGATGCAGAGGCGAAGTTTGAGGAGATGATGAAGGAGATGAGTGTGTTGAGAGCGAGGAATGTTGAGTTGGAGAGGACTGTGGCTCGGCGGGGTGATGAGAGGCAGGCGGTGAGAAGTTG
>CAJQUW010009388.1:0-14692 GCA_907163375.1 Prostheceraeus crozeri
AGACTTCTGAATGTTCTCTGACAGATAGTATTGAAATTGGCTTATACAGAGTTCACAGGCATGGACTCCTAAATATAGATTACCTTGCAAATAGACAGTCAATAACATAATCTACATTTTGGAGAACAGTTGCCTGTCAGCACAGCATGTTGCATATCATATTATGTACATTATGAGGTTTAGACGCATGACTTACACATGGGCTTATGCGCTAAACGCATGTGCTACACCTCCGCGTCATTCGCTAATTTTGCAATTTTTCTTCTAACAACTTTCTCAGAACTGAGGCATTTGAAATTTCACAAATATCTTGCACATGCTGTTGAAAAATGTCATTGAAGTTTCGGAAATCTGATTCATGTACGTGCGAACAGCGAGATTTTACGAAGTAATCGGAAATGTGATGATATCCATCGATAGTCTGAGCATCGTCCTTTCATTTTTTAAAGAAAGATACTATTTTCTTAGACAATTATTCAGTTTCAGTTATGACTTGTATGACCTGGAAAAATGTTTTTTATTCGCTATTCTCACCAATAAAGTTTTTACATGAAAATTAAAAACTATTCAGTTTGATCTCATACAACACCCTCCAGCAAGGAATGTATAGTTGAAGCACAGATACGTTTGGTGGAAAAAACTTCCCATGATAAATTTTGCTCAAAAACTTTGCAGCTTCAGGATGTCGAACATTGCCAACTCACTATTTGTGACAGTGCATTCACGACAAAAATCACATTTTTTACATTTCAGGAGTGAAGGGCAGCAAGCACCACTTGTATCATCTCGATTATTAGGATTCATATTGAAATCAGTTTTTGTATGCTAACATTCTCCTGCATACACATCATCTTCTGTGGTTGACTGCATGATATTTTATCATCAACACTTCTCAGACTAAATCCGGAAAACTTCAATAAAGATTTTGTTTTCATTTTCTTGTCACTCTCTGTAAGGAGATAAAATAATATGCACCCGTCATTTGACGTATCCAGCCAAAACCCTTCTCAATGTGATCTGGCTGTGCTTTTCCGAGCATTGGTCTCAGAAGAGCCTCCATTACAGGTCAGATCGCCTGATAACTGTTCAGACCTCCGTATAGAAGTAGCTGCTCAGGTTGTAAATGCTTATTGTGTCCATCATGATTGTTTTCATGAAATTGAATGCAAAGAAGGATCTCCGTATAGTTCACTTTTCTGTTCCCCCTCATTTCAGGACATTCGTAGTGTGGAAATCGGTGGCTTCTCTTTTCCTCTCGTAACTGAGCCTTACATAACAATTGACCATTAATGGTCAATGCTTCGGTTGGATCTTCCGTCCGTTGAATTCGGCTTTTGTCAGTCTTTCCCAAGTATTGCAAAATTGAATCCAATTTCGAATTTCTATTACTGGCTGGTCATTCAGAGATTATCCAGAAGTCATCAGATTGACAACTTTGGAAAACTTGTGATAGATGATAAATACATTATGTGCTGCTTGGAATGGATTTCTCTCTGTGATAAATGCAAATACATATTCGCAGATTTTTCGACAGTCAATGATGCGATGATGCTATGGGGAAGATTTCAACATATGATCGCCATTTTTAGTCCATTATCGTTTTGAGATGTCACAAACCCACATGGAATGGTTTCTTCGTAAATTTTAGACAAAATTGTCATAACAAGAAATCTTCCGATTGTGTTTCCATTGCTAGGACATATACTTGAAGACGTGGCCATGCCGGATCGCAGCTTTGTAGTTGTTTGGAGAAGCATCTAGACAGATAAAGGAATTTCGATGGCACTGTACTTTAGATCACGCTGTTTCATTTCTTCAATTTTTCTTCATTGCTTGCCATGATGATCCATGTCCTTCGTGGTGGCATTTGTCAGATTCATGGAATTGAAGGTTACACAAGACGTGACACAAGGTTGCACAAGAATGTTTAGTTGGGATATAATACTTTCAACTAAATCGATGCAATCACAAATTCAAATTTCTTTGTTATGCAGGTAGAGGAATGTATTTGTGTTACACCGTCATTGCATTTCGGTTCACAGCCAACAATGGTATACTGCATTTGCTTGCATTTTGCATTCAAACAAGCTGCAAAATTCGATCTTTTGCAACACGAATGTTGGTTGGCCTGAACATGTATAAAATGATTTCAAATTTTGTTCACCTATCTGTCCAGAGAAATTTAGAAGTCTATGCATCATGCATAACTAATGCGCTATGTATACGGTCTTGCAAAAGTTCCCGCACAGTTGAAAAATCATATATCATTGCCATGTGTTGTGTGGATATAGATGGCTATGCAAACTTGACCACAATGTCTATGACGATTGGATTTGCATAGTATTCCAATCATACAATAATGAAGACATTCATTGTAATCTGAAAACAAATTTAGTAACAGAAAATGCTTGATATAATTGCAGAATACAAACTATAGATTAGAAAACTGGTGTGAAAGAAAAGGAAAAAGTTAATATCAGGTTGCTACTCCGGAAGCAGCAATCACTTGCTCACAACGTGACCGCATCGATCGAATGGGCCTTCTTACACGTGTTTGTGGTATTGCAGACCATTCCTCCATCGCTGCAGGCGCCAAGTCTTTCAGATTTCGGATCGATCGCCTGGAAATGTCTCCTTCAAGTTGATCCCACAACTGCTCAATAGGATTGATGTCCGGACTTTTGCTTGGCCACTCCATGTGGGTGCAATCTGTCCGCCCTTCATGGAAAGCATTGACATATGTATTGCGGTGTGGTGTGGCATGATCGTCTTGGAAGATGAAGCCAGGGCCAATGCTTTCCAAGCCAAACGGAATTGAGACTGTCTCCAAAATTTCATCCCGATATTTCTGACCATTTAAAGTATCTTCTATGAGCACCATGGCATATTGTGTTTCCAACTTATGGCGGCCCACACCATTATGCAACCTCCTCCACCTCCTGCTCTGTCACACCATTGTACTGAAGTCAGATTAGTCAGTCTCGTTCCTCGAAGCCTCCGTACACAATTCTCCATCAGTCAAACGTAAGCAAACACGACTCTCATCACTAAAAACAACTTGCCGCCATTGATCCACAGACCATGGAAGATGCTGCCGAGTCCACTCTAGTCGGTCGACTTTGTGCCTTTCGGTCAGCAGCGAAACTTAAGTGACGGTAGCTGTTGAGTCCACGAGCACGGAGGCGAACGACAAATCGTTGACTGTGAGGATTATTGCGGAGTTCTTTTTGAAGTTCAGGCAAGGTGGCGAAATGGATTGCTTTCAACAGTCGCTATGACACGATGTCAGAATTCATTGCTTGGGGCTTGTCCTGATCTGAGCCTGTCTTCAACGCTACCAGCTTCAGCATAGCGCTTCACCTGGTCTCGGACAGTATACCTTGCAATTCCAAAACGAGATTCAATTGCCTATACAACCCCCTGCGTCTTCTTTTTTGAGTGATAATTCTCCAACGCACTGATTCAGACATCCGATTCGTTTTTCAAATGAATGCAAAAATGGGCAGCATACATTAAAAAGAATAACTGATATCGTCATTTCACGCAAAAATTTGAACTCATGCAATCGATATCTCCATTACTTCATCTCCATAATGTCATTATGCATTTCATTTGAAAGATTTCATGGTAAGACAAGGTCAAAGACATCGATCGATCGATATCATTGACTTCAATCGCTACTGAAATTGGTTCTGCCTTTTTTGAAATTGTTCTCAGTGAAACATCGCAAGACTCTCACAAATAATTTCATGATAGTCCTATTCGTCTTTCTATGAAGTTTAACAGACAGTTAACGTGAACTTCATACGCAGTGTAGAACGAACGCTAGCTGAGATTTTCTCAAGGTGTGTGGGAACCTTTTTGCAAGACCGTATAGAAGCTTGATCACCATCATAGCAAGTACCAATCACACATTGATGGAAATGGTTAGCATACCTTCTTCTTTATTATATTTCTTCATTATTTCTTCCTATTTACCTTCCACTAATAACCTTAATGGACGTTAGTGCATTTAGCCTTGTTCATATTTTGTAGGTCGCTAAATCAATCAGATTTCATAATAGAGGATTTGTGGGTGTAGTTAATGAGAAAACATTTTTAAGTGATAAACGCTTTTCATGACATCTGAAAAATTGGAAGATCTCCATAATAAGAGTGAGCTTCGCTGGAACTTTGACTTGATTTTTTTCACAATTGCGAACTGTTACTAAAATTCTGGTTCTTCCTCTACAGCATAAAGGAAAAATTAAGTTTTTGGTGTAAATACTTGCAAAGAACTCTTTATTTGAAACCCTATTAAGACTTTTGAGTCACCCTGTAAATTCAGAAGTACGAAAAAGCAACCACTAAATAATTGATGAGATTTTTATGAGAAACTGATGAAATTTGATGAGATGTTTTATGCGAAAACGTTCCAAACACAGGTCGACCAAATTGCGCTAAAATTGCAATTTATATACCACAATATACAATAATTGCAATAAATTGCAGTGAGAAATGAAAGATATAAGAAAATTGCAACATATATAGATACATAAATTGTAATTTTCAGTGATGAAAATATTTAAATTACAATTTTTTACACAGAGAGAAATACACGAAAACGTACCACATTATTTTTTTAAGTTATCGATCAGCGTTTCAGGTTTAGGTCTACCAAATAACGCTCAACAATAAAAATTATAGAACTAAGTCAGTCTTGGGATGGGAACATCGCGTGAAGTCACATTTCATTTCGCAAACATCAGTTCAAATCAAAAGTTTATATTAATTCCAATCAATTCAAATAGAGCAAATGTCTTCAATTTATCATAGTCAACATCTTTGTATGGTCCTTGGTACTCTTCAGATTAATTTTCATTCATACTGATGAGTAAACGTGTTGATCATTCTCAAGATTCAATTCAATCCATACTGCCGGTATTGAAATGTCTATAAAAGATCTATCATCCTTTCTCCTCGGCACTCCCGATTCCCACTGTTATAAAGAAGTGTTCTATTTCTTCTACTCTGGAGAACAAACCCAGGTCACGACTGTTTTGTCTCCAAAACTTAAAGTCGTGGTAACATCGGAGATCGATCTTTGGATATCGAGAATGTTTTCTCTAGATACTCCTTAATCTCTAATCCGCGTCATCTACACGATAGTTCCTTCTCATCACTTGCTCACATTCTTCGTCGTAAAACGTTCGTGTGTAGATTCAATAGCATATCATCAAATCAAGTCTGTGGACGAGGAAATAGAAGGCATTGCGAAATCTGTATTGAACGTGCAAGTTATTTTAGTTATCACTGTTTTTGTTGAAAACAAAATAGTTTAAATTTAAACAAAAAAGGTAATTGGTAAATGTTACTACTTGGTAATTTTTCTGGTCCGTACAGTTCTATTTACTTTCTGTGTTTTCAGTAATATCAATATCTTTGATTCGAGTTTCCATAATTGTCAGAATTTCTAGTTTCATTGGTGCAACGATATATTTAATTCGTTTGCAATGTGGCATGTTACTTTGACTTTCTGTGAATTGACCTGAGTTTGAGGTTTTATTGTGATGTGAGTATGATGTAGTCAGATAGTCTTCGCATAGAGTAGGGTGTCTTCGGTATCTGTTTGTTTTGGTGCCAGCCAGTATGAATAATTTTCATAATTGCAACTGTTGTTCTCCAATTTTCATTCAATTTCATGCATGCTACATTAGAGAGGGGACGAAGCTCGAGCAGCTACAATGTTGTTTTCACTATACGCATTATTTACAACGGGCACCAACAAAAGCGAATTGTCGAATTGGTAAATGAAACAAAGTAATTTTTTGAGTTGTATGTTCAGATGCAGAATCAATCTCTTCGTTTTGAATTCATCCATTATAAATTTTAAATGAATAATCGGCAAAGCGTAGAAGTAAACCTTAATTGTAAAGAAAAAAACCGAGAGCAAAACTCTTGAGTAGTTACTAAATAGCAGTTGAATTCATTGTTTTATATCGTTGATTTTAGACTCTGAATAGAGATACTACACGTATATTGTAATAATTCTACTATGTTAGCAATTTATTATTTTATCTATTTCCAATTGAATTAAATTTCTTGTTTTAATACAGGAATTGAATTGCCATCCTTCTGTTTCATAAATTGTAAACAACGTGGTTTTCTCGTGGTTTATATCCAATGGTTATAAATCTGAATCATATTTGTGAATACGCGACGATGAGAATTTATGTTGGCTAAGATTCAGTAGAGGGAAAGAGACGCCGTACAAGTCTCGTGTATATTGTCAGTGTATATATATATATGTCACTTGTATCAGCTACGGCAGTTTGCATTGTTCTCTATTTGATACATCGATATGTAGTCTGGATTTTGAGAACATAGTAGATGCCATATATAAATCGTAGAAAATAGGAAACGTTCGTCAGTCACGATATATTGAGTAGCACGTGGATTTGTATTCAAATCATATTTAGCAGATTTATGAGTCCGAGCATATTGGTACTATAGGCCCACCAAGCGGTTGGATCTAAATATTTATAATCGCTGCTTTCATTCCTTTGCAATGATTAAATACTTGAAGTTGGAAGGCTTGTCTGTATGTACGCACGAAGAAGTGAAGTGAAATCACCTCTCAGCGTCCTCTAGCTGCCCTTTAGGCGTGCAATCACTTCCCTAATTATTTGGGAACAATTGTTTGAGCGGACCACTGACCTAGTTACGTGAGTTGTTGATATGTTAAGTACGGTTATTCATCAGTAAGTTATTCATCAAGTCGCAGTTGCATCCCTGATCAATACCATTCCAATTTGGAACAAAAGTTGGAAATATAATAGATATCGATTGACGTATTGGCCCTATACATGCAAGTATGTGTTTACAAAAGCTTTGATTATGCATGCATGCGACATTTTGTAAAAATAACGATGCTTGAATTAGTGCACAGGGCTACATGTTTGCAGAGGTTGACGATTTTATGTTGATAGAAAGGCTAGGTTTATTTACACGACCATTGGTTGAAAATATCCTTTAACATAGTCAGGTTGTTTACACGTCTAATGCTTGATAAAATCTGTTGTAAACAGACTCGTGGCGTTTCAATAGCATTGAATTTCCTTATTTATTATCGATTATATGAAAAAAATCGTACGTGAATGCACCCTAATTGCGCGTGGAAGAAATATTTCACAAGAGGTTCGGCTATACGTACTTATTTCGGAATCCAAATAGCTGTCCCGAAGTTCTTGTCAAGGAAATTCAATGTTATTGAAAAGCCACGCAATTTGTTTACAACAAATATTTTGTCTAGCACTAGTCGTGTAAATAACTGACTGAAAAGGATATTTCCACGCATGTGGGCATGAAAATAACCACTCCGTAATAGAAATCCGCATAGGTCTAGATATAATTGATCAGACAGTCATTGAGACAAGGACTGATATTTTGAATACAGCCTATAGAATATATATATATATAACATCTCTGCCTATAGCCTAACATCTATAGCTCTGCCTTGCATCATATAGGCAATTGAACTGTTAGTTCAATATGTAAGCAGTCAATAAAAATGGATTATATGATAACAATTTAATTTGGGTTGGAATTCAACGTATTCTATCAATTATAATTTAACTTATCTAGACATAAACAAGTAATGATAGATCCTACATTATACCAATCAGTTGATTGTTTTGGAGTTTACAATCATCACAATCGACATAATTGATTGTATATTCAATAATCCATAAGAAAATCCATTTAATGAAATTTAGGTGAATTTTTCGTTAAGTGGTATAATGATTAACGAACTTACTTTAATCAGCTGTGAATGGATTCACGCAATTTCTGTGTTGAATTTGTGGCTACAAAGTTGCGCATTTTGCATTTCATCCTATATAAATAGTTACACAGTGTTACTTTAACTAGGCCTATCGGAGTAGCAAAAAAGTACGTCATTTTCTTTACCCATTGTCATACTACAGGGAGCATCATACCCACTTTTGAAACCGCTAGTTGTAAATCCGCCGGAATCCTCAAATTGACTAGGATATGTAAAAATTTCAAAATCAAAATTTTTTGGTGACGCAATTTTCCGTCGTCGACGACGATATACCGTAGGCTTATACTAGACTTGTCGCACTAGTACCGCAAGTCTTATGGAATTTGGTGAAGGCCTCTCGAATGGCTCTTGTTGCTTTTCTTGTTTAGATTTCTAATGTATGGTACTTTCTGTTGATTGTATTCATATATATCAATAGTCCTGTCGGAGAGTTTATTAATAACTTACTAATTGAAATATTAACAGCTTTCATTAGCGGTTTTATTAGCGGTTTACTGGCGCCATTGTGCTCGCTGCATGGCCCATCGCTCCCTAGCTAGATCACATGTAATTTTCTTATACGTAACTGCTGACATGATTGTTTACTTCAGACAACGAGCTAGTCGAGTGATAATTCTTCGCCGCAGTCGAGAGACGAGATTTTAATATTTGCAGTAGAGGGGGCGTTTTAGCTGTTGCGCAGTGTACATCTTATTCAGTTTAATTCCAGTCCAGAACATATCAAAACGAATTGAAGGAACTCTATGCTTGCGTGACAGTATGATCCTCGATATTTACATTCATGTTTTGTAAAATACTGTAACTATGCTGAAGATAAAAACTTATCAGTCTAAATAAGCACTGCGTTTTGCATATGTTACTATTCTTACTATTCGCGAATAGATACTAAATTTATGATATAAATATATGATTTTTTATATTGACTGTACATAGTAAAATTTTGCATGATCAAATATGTTTGTGACCCTACTAATTTTGTGATTTCAGTTTGGGTGATTCAAGAAGGTCTTTGGTTTACGATTCTGAAGAATTCGCACTTTCTAATCAGATGACCCCCGAATGTGATTCTGAGGGAATGCTTGCAGATCAGGATGAAGTGCCTCAAATCAACGAATTTGGTGAAGATACTTAGTAAGCATTCAAGTTTTATCAATACAATTTGCATCAATAAATGATCTAGGTCATTTGGTTCATAAGTCATTTATTTGAATATGTGGGTACTACTAAGTAGCCAAATATTCGGTGCTTTATGTCCTTTCTCACAAGGATGTTTATTATTGTAATATGTTAGCCTCCCCGATGTAGGCGATGATTCTTCTATCTTACGTTAAATCTAAAAGTCCAACAGAATATTTATAATTTGCTTTACATCTTTGATTCAATATAGCCAACGGCTACAAATCAGGATTGTTATCAAAATGTTGATATCCAAACTAATGTAAATTGTCCACAATCCCCCTCATTTCTTTCCCTTCAACTAATAGAATATTTCGTGTTTATTCTTGTGCTCTTCCTTAACTTCGATTGGAAAAATTCATTATCAGTTGATCAAATTCAGTGAAGATTTTTTTTTTGAAAAGCCATAAATTGACAAAATTCATGTTACAAGTATCATTTGAATACCATAAAGTTGATGGTGGAATTGATTTTAGGTATACCAGATGTTGCAGTACGTGTAGATATTTTAACGCTAATATTTTCCTTTATCCTTTCAGTGATTCGTATGTGAATTTACCTCTACATGGAACTGAGAGATCAGCCCTATCCACTAGCTGTTGGCACTATGTTCGAGGATAATGGAGGAGGATATTTGGTCAACTTCAGATTCTAATATTTTGAGTTCTTGCATAATGACATACTGGAAAGTTCAAAGCTTGCTGCGTATGATATATCTCTGCTTGCCTCTCTGCGGCCTTAAACCCTATCTGTCATTGAAAAGAATATTTCAGTAGTCGCATTTAATACAATCGTATCGATGCGTTCAGGTAAGAATTTGTGCTGAATTGTATACGAAAAATTGAGGATTTCAATGAAGATGATTTTGAATATCAAGGGATGCGTATTTTTTCATCATGGATTTAAGCTGAGTGATTACTTTGAATGATGAGGTACCTTTAGCTGAAAGATAAAAGAAATTTATTGACTCCATACAATATTAGTAACATGTAATAAAAGATGTTTACGATATCCTAGCTTTTTACTCATTGGTACAGTTTCCTATACTAAAAGCCTCTCAAAAAATTCATTCTAATCCAGGGGCTCGTGAACGCCAATTCGCATCCCTGCTGTCACATTATCCGATTGAATCTAGTCGAAAATTAAAACAAGATCACAAGCGATTTTCCATTCTTCCATCGAATCAGAAGTTAACGATACATTCATCCTTTTTTTTTTTTTCCAGTACTTGGAGATAATCCAGAAAATATGTCGTGGAAATCAGGATCAAAAGAATAAAAAAGAATTTCTGTCGATCGAAGCACGTTTTATTATGGGGGGTGGACATAATGGACCTGATTAATGATGTTAGTCACAAACCTCAGTCTTCAGTTTCAACTCGAGGTTATATTGGAACAGTATTAATATGAACTTATTGTCTTTTCGCGAGGAATTGAAATCCCGAGAACCGAGTGATGTTTAATGTACAGATGATGAATCTTAAGTCGAATCCGAGGGGTATTACACCTCCGTGTCTCCACTGATGAGGTCAACCTTTTCCGGTATGCCTAAACAAATATTTGGACCCTCTACAATCCATTCTATTAGACTTGTCTTAATCACAATTCGACGAAAACCAAGATAACATATTACGTGGTTGTTCTTTATGGATGAGCAGTACAAAACCCAGGTGGTCACAATTTATAAAAGATTATTTATCAGATTCCTTAGTGAACAAAGTGATTCATTCAAGAGTGAAATTTAACATCAGTGATGATTAAAGTACGTTTTCACAACAGCTGTATTTTGACCTCCTGCTATTAGCTGGAGTGTTAAATCACAATCAGCTACAATCGCACTGTCGGCTGCATTTACTGCCGGGCACCTGCCAATATCCGTCTTTCCAATCCTACTAGAGACTCGCTCCATCTTCTTTTGGAGAACTCCTGCTCAAAATCCTTATTTACAGAAAACACCACCTGAATATATCTTCCTTCCCCGGTTTAATCCCCTATTATCCTAGGAAGACATTAGTCTCATTTTGATAAGTATACTTGGTGATGTTCTTACTCCTACATCACTTTTCCACCTGTCAACGGACTTGCGTGAAATGGCATTTTGGAAAGCGAGAGACTTTCCAAAATTTCCTAATTTCATTTCAGTTTTTCCTTTCTTTAGAACATCGGCTGTTTTATAAACAATTACCTAAAGAATAAACTTTCCATTTATTTTATTTTTGACCTTTGTAATCGCATCTAAGTATTGTTACTCAGCAAATGGCTAGACGATATCATCGTGAAATTCAAATGTTTGAATGGAGTGACTTTCATTACTAAGCTAATCTGGCTTGTATTATGGAGAAATTTTTTTTTGTACTATTAATATGCATCTGTTTACTTCATCTTCCATAAACCAAGTTCAAAGATACGGAGCTTTACCTTACTGTTTCCATGTTCGCATTCGAGCAATCAGTTTTATAAGTTTACAAGAAAAATGCATCAAGGTACCGTTTCATTACTTTCTTTCCTGCAAGATTTGTGAGAAAGTGATATTATCCAAACGATGTAAAAAAAAAAAAAAAAAAAAAAAAAAAAAAAAAAAAAAAAAAAAAAAAAAAAAAAAAAAAAAAAAAACCTGTTTATATTAGTTTTAATTAGAACCACCCGAAGAAGGAAAACGTTTTGAAAAATTTTCAATCGAAGTTCTCCGTTGTTCCTGATGAAATAGTTTACGTTAGTGAAGGCCATGTCACTTTTCGAAAAAATGTATTGTCACATGCTTATACGAAGAAAGCTCAATCATTAGTACGTTTGGTATGAAATACAAATCCTTTAAATGAATATCTTTTTGTAGAATATTTTTAAGATTCAGGCAAGTAAACGATGATATTTTTGTCGATGTAGAATTATTTAGAAAGTTTGCAATACACCGCTATTACGAGTTGATCATCTCGATGTACCGGAAGTTCCAGAGCAAGTCATCAATATTCAGAATTGAACAGAACTTCTCTTTGGCGGTATCTTACACAACCGTGTTCTAATAACAACCATATAAACCCTTTTTTCAAGGATTCGGCATCCTTGTGTTGATTGCCAAGAAATTTTTTGCTCAGATGTCAAGGAGTCGACTTTTATTAGTAATGCCGTGTTTCAAATATTTGAGAATATACTTAAACTGTGAATTGTATTTTGGATTTCGCTGTACTAGATCCTAGACGCAAAATTCCTGTTTTCTGTTACATCAGTAATGAGAGGAAGACGAGTTCGAATGGTCAGCAGCTAGCCTAAGGATCCTGCGGTCCTATTTCGAAAGCCGACTCTAAAGCACACCATTGTAAATCGGTCAGGTAGGGCATCCCGGACTAAAAGTACTCAACGCTCCAAAGAAAGTCTTGCCAAATTCACAGCACCACCCAACCCTCAAAAATGGGGAAAACGGTAAAAAAAAAGACAGATATTCCCAATAAGTCATTTTGAAATTGCCTTGATTCGTGCTAAATTTTACCGAACAAGTCCCGAGCAAACTTACTGTTCAAAGTATATCAGTACAAAGAACACTGAATTTGATTTGTTGGCACTTGTGACAAAAATTATTGAATTAGACGTATTTTGAAAGTTATAGCGAAAATCATTAAATGTTCTGTCTGATTCATTTATGAATTTTTGATATGGTTGTCTAAGTGGTGTCCGATATTGCGACTTAATTGCCCGAAGTAAGAATTGATTTTGTCTATGATCCCTGTCCCTGAGTGCAATGTATGTGAATTTATAATATTGACTGTCAACAAGATTTTTCTCAAACTTGAGGCGGGTTTGGGTGTTGTACTTTTAGGAGATATTCATTTCAGCATCTATTTCCAACAGCGGAAAAATACATGAAAAAGGATTGCATGAAACCATAATTTATATAGACGACAAATTGCAATTAATATACAATGTTTAGGGGCGAAAATTTGTAAATTTATATTGAATATCGTAAAAATTGCAATAAATATGATTTGATGTTTAATGTATGTTATGTGCAATAAATGCCATATATTTGTGTGTACAAATCATATGGAATATTTTTATTGACAACAAATATGCAATCATATATTTATTGCAATTTCATCGCGAATTCTGTCAACCTGTGAATCCGCATGAAATTTCATCGCGACAGAGATGATAAGGAAGTCTCATGATAAATCATGAGGAATTTTCCTTCATGAGGGATACTAACCAGCATGAGGGTGATAACACCATAGGGTTACCGCTCGTAATAATTTAAACTATTACTGCAACGTATTTACTGAGACGATGCAACTGTAATTTCGATTTACTGTTCAGAAATAATTTTAAAATCGTCATATACTTTTGTTTAATGTTTCATTTGCTAAACTCATCATTTTGATATCAAACTTCTCGTATGAAAAAAAGACAATGTTTGACTAATTCCAATGTAAAGGGCAGACATTCAAAGATGCAGTCAGGCAATAGTGCTACCTTCAAAATCATATCACGATTTTCACGATCATATCGACGGTGACAAGCTTGAGATAGTTTCATGCTACTCCTAATCTTGGCGATGAACGAGAGGCAGGTGGTGGAGTAGATCAGCTGTCAATAGAAAGAAATTTGATATGGCTGGGGGCAATCTTCACGGCGTTTGATTGCCGTTCCTCACCTCCCTCCACATGAAAAGAAGAGTAATATGATGCCTGTGTCCGGAAGTCATATGATACAACGGAAGCGAAACATGGGCTCTGAAAGTGGACAGTCCAACAACGTCTGGAGAGGGTGGAAATGCTCCATGCTAAGTGGATGTGTGACACATCGAAATCTTAGTCACAGACGCGAAGTGACGACTTGAGTACAATGCTTAAACATCGAAGCAATATCCGAAGATATCGAACGAACCCACTCAATGTGGTTTGGCCACGTGATGCCAGAAAAGAGCCCCAAGACTGCGTCCGCCAAGTTGTGACATGGAAAGTAGAGGGAACGAAGAAGAGAAGGTCGACCTGGAAGACATGGAGTACTCTGTTGCCGCTGATCTCTAAGCAGAATGGTCCAAAACGGATGACCGCCAACGATCGTCAACGACTCGTGAGCGACGCGCTCTGCGATCCACAGCAATAGGAATAACCGTCCAACCCTACAATCGGAGAAAACGGACGTTAAACGCATACTCATAAGTATAGTATATCGACGGAGATCATTTCAGATTTTACAACTCAATTCAGTAAAATTCTCCAAAATTTGGTCGAATTTATGAATTCAAATTGAAAGAAAAAAAGACATTTCAGACGGCCGTCGGTTGCCGAAAGCCTCCCGATGCCGCCCCTTCTTAGAAATGAACAGGCTTCATCGGAACTCTCAACTTGGCTTCATCTCATGAAATGTTTTCATCAATACACAAAACAATAGTAGTAAAAAGCAAAGACAGTAACACATCTCAACATAAACTTTCAGACTGTCTCTCTTCACAGTTCACAATTACGCAACAATCATCAACACAATTCTTAATAAAAATGACACAAACATCTAATGATTAATCATCACACTTATTGCATCTGGACCGCTACCATTGACTGATACACGGCGCAGACCAGAATGCCCGGATTAAATGGTTTAATTTGGACAATAAAATAATAAAGTACGAACCCACCTTTGAGGAGTTTTGCTAATTTAGAAAAAAGGGATGTGAGCATTAACCATAACATTTGACGACACACGA
>CAJQUW010009389.1:0-12430 GCA_907163375.1 Prostheceraeus crozeri
ACTACATTTATATGACCGATATCAGTAGAATTGTAGATATTTAACGATAGAATATAATCGTTTATTCTACTGGGTACATAGATCCATAGTAAAATATTGAAAACTATGATAAATTAGTAAATTGAACAAATTTTAATAATTTATCAACAATAAGTATCATGCTATGATGACTCATGTCACTTTGTCTCTTACTTCTCAAACTTGACATTGAATACACAGTTTGAGAAAGTTCCACTAAACATGTCTTTCATGTTGTCAACATTTGCAGTGTTAAACGCTTGAGTTTTATGAATTTCTATTCCCTATAAGATATCGGTCATATAAATTAGGATATCACACTGATTTCCGGCTCGGAGAATAGATAGCTTATGATACTCGTAGATTATCGGCGTTTATCTACTGAAATCAGTGTGATATCCTATACGTATTCGTGTTTGTGGGCTGACCTCGAAGTCCTGAGACACAATGGTCATCAAACAAGGTTGGGTCCAATATTGGGCTTTTGTACCCCCAAGCCCAAGATTAAAGCTTGGGGTAACCCCAAGAACCAAGACCCAAGACCAAGATTAATCTTGGGTCTAATCTTGGGTACCCCCAAAATTGGACCCAATAGTGGCTGTTTCTCCAATGAAGTGGAACAACAATTTCCAGAACATGCTTGGAATTTTGATTGAGATTTGAAATTGCATGAAGATATTTTGAATCATACCATGTTGTACATATCGCTATCCAATTGATATGTATCTAATGTTCATATTAATTACTATTTATTACATGAATTCGTTATTGCGGAATTGAGGCCATATTAATATTCAGCTAAAAGGTTCAATTATCGACATAGGTTATCTCTGGGCTTAATATTATCAACCCTGTTTAGGTCTACAGCCTAATAATTTCCTAATTAAAACAACATGCATGACTAAGCTACATTCCTTACAACATGTCTGATCGAGAAACGAAACACACACAACATAGGTCTCGTATAGGATAAAAATAGCACTAATGTATAGATATAAACGATATTTTGCATGCAGAAGTAATCATCAAAAGATGTCACTGCATTAAATGATACCGATTATCTTTCTATTTCTAATACATGTAGCCCAACAGTAGAATAAACAATATAGGCCGAAGTTTTTAACTTTCAAGGCAAGAGGCTATATGAAGCAAGTTATCTACGAATTGTTGTAGGCTACCAATTTGACAGCATAAGCGTTATACAGGTATTGGTTTCATGCATTGCATTTTTTCATTTATTATTTGCTTTATTTCACGCAAAATGGTATATACAAAATTCTGTCTAACACAATATGCATTACATCTTATTTAATGGATTAAATTTACAAGGAAGCCATAAGTAATCAAAGCATAATTTAAAAAGCAAATTAAACAAACTATCAGATAGACATTTACGGTAGGTCTATATCAAAGTTGATGATAGCACAGTTTTATCATAGAAAGACCAATCGCATGGTTGAAGTATGTCATATATTTACATACATGTAAGTTTACATGTAGATGACTTGCTATGACATGATGTGGTCATATACCGTGTGTGCCAAAGGTCACGCAGTTTTTCATTTTGTCATCATATTGACAAAACTTGCTCAAATATCGAGACTTTATATTTATTTCATCAGATATGACCCGGGGTTTGTGAAAAATGTAAAATTAGTTTCTTATTCATAGAAATTTTTCTTAAACTCAGAGCTAAACACATGTATTAGTTTTGATCACAACAAAATTGCTGCAGAGTGCAATTGAAAAAAACAGCAATCATCCGGGGAATCAACTTTAAGTCATCCAGATCACGCGATAGAAAGCTCAAGATATCTATGCCCATTAGAGCAGAAGATTACGACGACAAAGGTTCGGAAAAATTTGTGATTGATATTGAGCGAATGGTGACCTTAGCAAAATCTGAGCGAATGTTGCACATTTGACTAAAGCTTATGAGTGACTCATCAACACTGTGATCAGAACCGCAATTGAACATAGTAATTTCAGAAACATCTTTTTTTGAGTAGTGGTTTAGTGTGAACATGGATATTACAGCAGAGAATCGAATGTGGTTTTTGTCAAACTTTGATTATTCTAACAATTGTAGCGCAAAGCTGTTGAACCTGTAAGGGCTTACAAAACTGCACATGGACTTAGAAGCTGATCCCCTTTAGTGCCACAAACAATTAGTCGTCTGATTAAAAAGATTCGAAGAATACTGGGTTTAGTCCTCGATTTGCCAAAATCTGGGCGAACCCCAGTCTTACTGAAGATAGAAAAAGATGAAGTAATGCGAGACTTTGCAGCATTTACAGAAAGAAAACGTCTTTGGCGTGGCTTCCACAGCCCAGGTGTCTGCAGCAAGTGGCAAAGCAAAAACAAACACACAATAAGGTGTCATAAGCCAAACCACCCCATCACCCCCCAAAACCTCCACCACGACCCACCACGAACCCAACCCACAAACAAACAGCAATGCCAACCAGCATTGGCAATAATTGGCAAAATCTGCTAAGGCATAAAAACCCAATAACAAATTAGGCCCTATACCCCTTCAATCATCACGCAAAGACATGTCAAATCAAGGCAAACAAAAAATGAGTCAAAATAAAAAAAAACAACAAAAATAGTGGCAACAACAACAAAAAATGCAAGCAAAAATGCCAACATCAAAAAGAAGCAAAAAACACGCAAAAAAACAAAAAGAAAAAAATAAACAACACATATGGCACAAGTCAATCCATTTTTGCCAACAGCAACAAAAAACAAAAAGCAATGCCAAATACACCATGGCCAGAACAACACAGACAAAAAACCACACAACAACCTAAAACACACATTCAAAATCAGCCCCAACTCCGTGGCACTAGCCATACCATCCCACCCCCCCACGCATCCCACAACAACAAAGACCCCCACTTGCCCACCCACCACGACCCCAACCAAAAAGACACCACGCCACACCCTCCCAAAAACGAAGTGTGTGTCGCAATCCTACGGTGAAGAATTACAGTTCTTATCCATACAATCTGCAGCTAACTCAAATGATTGAGTGAAGCTGATCATCTTAAACGAGTTCAAATATAGCACAATTCTTACTTGAACCGAATAGACATTTTATAGACTCCATTATGTGGGACCGACTGAAGCATACTTTTTCCAGTGGATGGGGATGTGCACCGAAAGAATTGTGTTTATTATGGGGTGCAGAAAGACCCAAATTGACTGTTCAGTCAGCACTCCACTCTACACAGGTGTAGTGTTTGGATTAGATTTACTGCGAACACAATGGCTTCCTCCTTACTCTCTTCACTGGATACAGTGACAGGTTGACAACTATCGCTACATGTTGGAGAACCACGTTTTTTCCCGAACTGCGTCGTAGACATCTGATTAATCAGGTGTATTCCGGAAAGATTGGCGCGCCGCCCTCTTTCTCGAAAGCCGGGCTACGGATTTTCTTGTCCCGCTGAAGTTAACCCCGTAAACACGAATAATATCTCGAGGATTTCCCCAAGCATGGACGCCTCGCTCACCAGATTTATCACCTCTGGATTATTATCTGTGGGGTACAATGAAAAGTCGAGTGTTTCACAATTTCGTTCCAAACAACTTGAACCACTTGAAAGAACGAATTAAAGAAATCGCAAGAGGCATCGGTCAAGATGAGCTACAGCGTGCAGTTCATCATCTTCCAAATAGACTAGAATGTGTTATTGATCAAGATGGTGGACCATTTGAACATTTGTTATGATTCCTGATTTCTTGAAATAGCAGTTAATTCCGTGATAAGAAGTTTATCAAAAAGTACATGACTTTTATGGAAACATAACTTGTTTTCTACTCTGATTTTAAGAAGAAAATAAGTGAATAAGAAACTAATTTTACACTTTTCACAAATCCCGGGTCATATCTGATGAAATAAATATAAATGTCTCGATATTTGAGCAAGTTTTGTCAGTATGATGACAAAAAGAAAAACTGCGTGACCTTTGGCACACACGGTACTTAGGCAGAATTTTTCCAAGAAAACCGCAAATGATCATTCATGGTCAGTTTCTTTACTCTTGGTTTCTCAATCTTGGGGGTACCCAAGCTCTTGGGTCCGCACCCCAAGATTCTTGGGTACCCTTCCAAGACTACCCAAAACCCAAGAGTGAACCCAAGACCCAACCTTGCATCAAAAACTAGTCCTGTAAGTCAATGATTTAGTGATAACATTGAAGTTATTAAGCTTTGAATTGTCAAAATCTTTGAAAAATATAATGTTGACACACAATCCTCACGCATTATCATTCAATCAGCATGAATATTGAGACATTCTAGCATTTATTGCGACAACATTGTACTTCTGTAATCCACTTATCACCCTTTTCGGGAACATGGAAGGATAATGAAGATAACAATCTATTTTAGATGAGTATGAGTGTATTCCATTCAAAATTAAGACATTATTCATGAATTTCACAAACATTGTACTAATAATCAAAAGTTTATCGCTCATCTCCAATATGGCATAATTGTCGCCATTCCGAACAACACATGCTACTTTCCCTCCCCAAAAAACTGACCACAATAATCATTGCTTCTGATCGCGTGAGACTTTGATATCTGTAGTTCATGACAATTCCTATATAAACAACGCTTTTGTCAAACCTGACATCAAACAAACTATCTCAGACATGAAGGTAAGAGGAAGTACCACTATTTGCTTCCGCATTGCCATTATGTTCTCTTTTTGAGAATAGAATAAAAAGTTTCCATTTCACAGATTTGAGAAATGTTTTATTGAAACTTGATTAATGGGCATAAGTGTAAAGTTCTCCAAACATTTTTAACAATTTGAAAATGCAATCGGTCTATTAGTTGACGTGCACAATGTGAGTGTTGACTATAAGATAAATAGATGAAAACATGTTTCCTCAACCTAGTACATCAGAAAGACATCTGTACAACAAGTGAAAATATGAAAATAGGCCAGTATTGCCAGATGAATGGCTTCGCATATAAAAATTATATCAGCAGACAAACTTCTCAACATGGCCTCTTCTATAATTTTACATTTCCTCTTCAGGTCTTCTTCGCTCTCGCTCTCCTCGTCGCCTGCGCCGTCGCTGCTCCCTCAGAGACCCTCAAACGTCAGGTTGCTGACGCTATGTTGAAGGAGCAGGGAGTCGCATACGTTGACTGGAACTGCCTCGCCAACTGCGGCCTCACCAGTACCTCATGCGTCCTTACCTCCGGATGTCTGTTCGCCGGCGGCGCTACCGCTATTGCCACCTGTCTGGCCTCGAGCTGCGGCCTGAGCGGCGGTGATTGCCTCATCCAATGTTTCTTGTAAACTTTGACAACTCACAATACAACATTTTCTAATAATCTGTTGTTTTCAAACTCCCCAGGCTGTGCTAGAACCAAACTCTTCAATTAGTTAGCACTGAGTCTTCATGCTGCTACCCGGTGAACGGTGGCTGATATTTTAACCAAGGGTGGATCAATTTTGACATTTAGCCCAAGTTAATTTACAGCGGTTAATCAGTGTGGGGACATTTCTCGATGATGAAGTTTACATACTTCATTGATAAAGTCTCACTCCATTGTATTCAATTGTTATAAGCAGTGATGAAGTTTCTCGTCATCTGCGATGCTATCATCATAATGAATGATGATGTAAAATATGCGAACTGGAGAATGAAATGAGGATTGATGTCAAGACTTAAGATCATGTTATCGAAGTGATATGTTCAGATCGACTACTCTTAGGAAGAACAATAATATTACTGGAAGGATTCGATCGATCGATGCCTTTTCCAGGTCTGTAGACGTCATTTTAATTGACTGATGGGTACTTCTACGCGCCATTGCGCCCAGAAAATATTCCTTTTAAAGATATGGTTAATCTCTTAATTCTTACCATTTCAATAATATTTTGGCCGACCGTTTCAAAATCGATAAATGACAGAAATTCACAGAACAAATTGTAAACATAAAAATAAAGGCCGCTTTCATTTTGTTGTTTATTTATCAGCACATGTTTCGCCAGCTCTTCTCAAGTGCTGCGATGGAATGAATTTACAACAGCAGTGGACGTTGAAATGCCCAATACAGATAATGTTGTTCACAGTGACATACGAATTTACATAGTAAATTGACAATAACGTAAGATAAAGGAAAGCTATGTTGGTACTGTACAATTGAAATAAGCAGTTAGAGGTAAAAAGAAATATACAAAGAAGGAAAATATCAACCAGGGTTAAAACGAGAGCGATGCCATGCTTCTTTTAAACACACAACTCTAGAGGTTGAATACTTTATACCAAGAGCCTCCATAATGCGTAAAATGGAATCTTGATTAGAGTGGGATACAACTTTCAAGCAAGTTTAACACCGACGAGACAATTACAAATTTGCAAGTGCTGGCGAGTTATGCACTTGACGGAATTCTAGTTGAACGAGGACATTTCAACACATTCGACATCCACTTCGGAACATGATCCCGTATGCGATCATCAAAACGCCTTCCTGTTCTGCTCAAATACGTGCATCCACAGGTACACGCAAACTGATAGATAACGTTGTGTTGGAGCAGAGAGGAGCTTTATCTTTGGGAGAGGCAATTGGGATTCGACATGTGGTGAAAATCAACAGTGGCTTACAGGCATTATAAAAAGAAAATGTTTGACAAGCAATTCGTCGTACACATGATGTCGCCCTTTTCACCTATGAATTTTTCCTTTATCTTACGTTATTGTCAATTTACTATGCAAACTAGTACATGTATGTCACTTATGAACAACATTGTGAGTATTGGTCATTTCAACGTCCACCGCTGTTGCAAATTCAATCCAGCGTAGCACTTGGAAGAGTGGCGAAACATGTACTGATAAATAATTTACAAAAATGAAAGCGGCGGGCCTTATTTTTACAATATCTAAACTTCTTCAAAAGAACAAATTGTTCCAGTTAGAATTCCACATTTAAGAGCTTTTTGCTAATTGGTTTTCCGAAATTCGTTTGCCAGCAATTAGGGGCCTAAGCAGGAGATATCCTTTTCACGCTGTTTGCGTTTTATTCATATTTTTTCCATGCAAAATTACTCACATTGACTAATGCATTTACTCGTACAATGATTCGACTTTCAAATGCGCATTAAAACAGCAGCAAGTCTGTTAATTTCTTAAGAGCGCATGATTGATAAAAATTATTATCAATTATCGCATTTTAAGAACGGCATTAGAACTTTGATCCTCCTCAACATTTTTGCCACATTGACATTGAAATAGTCATATGACAGAATGCAATAGCTTGGCAGTATGTAAATGTGTGAAATTGCACATAGATATATTGTAGTGTACATAATCAATTCGAATGGTTCTGTTCTGTGATTATTCATGCTCTTTGAAAATGAGACTGAGTGATGACATTTTTGATCCATGACATCTGTCTGTGGCACAAAGAGCCTACAAAGGACTGCGTCAAAAATATACAATGATGAATAACCCAATTCACTCTTTTGTCATCCTTGGTTTCTCTAAATGTCCTATCAAATTGATTTGCACTTTCTACGGTCACATATAGATTTTGAAAACCTCGATGGAATATGCAAGATGTTGTAGAAGACAATGATGCTCTGGAGAATGTCCATTATTCAAAAATATTAGTAACATTTTGTTTGTCAATGCAAGGCAGAAAATTGTAGAATGTAACTTCGGTAATGCATTGGACAGGAAACGATGTGGATTTCATACTCTTTTGCATATTGATCGTCGAAGTCGATGAGATGATATCATCCATAAAGTTTGTCACATGATGGTATTTATTTGGCTTGCATCGATGTCGATGCCATCCGCAACTTGTTTTTCAACAAGGTCTGCACACCTGCTTTCAGACTGCTGAATATGAGCTCACAGCATCAAATTGTAATTAATTGATTTTAATAAAAGATGATTGACTGATTTTCAGGCAATCTTCATAAGTTTCAACGGCTTAAAAGAGAAGTCGAGTTACAAATAAATAATAATAATAATTAGCGTTTATTGAAATTAGAATATGAATCGATCAGTATAACTTGAAGTTACCTTTTATACATAGAGTTGAAAATTGAGCATGCAAGTAAAATAAAAGATTGGCTGCGCTTCTCTGTTCGTCTTTTGGGCAGAATAAACCTGCCAGCATGAGACAAAGTCGGGAGCAAATTATGGAGAATATGCTCATGGCCCATAATATTACGCAAGAACTTCAAAGATTGAGCTATGCGGCGGTCCTCAAGAGATGGCAAACATTGACTGTCGCACTCAGGATGGCACAAAATTCTGTGGAAGCGCTTCATTTACAAATAAATGAAAGCGTGCGTCGAATTCAGTGTTCAGTGTCAAGTAAAACAGTCGTAGTTGATCATGATCCAGCGAGACGGTAAGAGATTTTAAAAAATGGACATCCCATGAGAACTTCAGCATTGTGATAGTCAAGATTTTAGGAAGAAGACTCAATCATTAACACTAGATGTGTCATTGAGTCTCAAGAATTCTCTTTCTTTCATTAGAACATCAAAAATTTAACGAAATTCTTTTTAATGAATTCTGATCCATCATTGAATATTTGAGTATTTGTTACAAAAAGCATCTTGAAGTTTGAGTCAATAATTGTCATCCAAAAGGACTAAATAACGATGGAGCACATTTCTGATGTGCCTCTGATTGAAATGAGCGTTTCGTAATTGAAAGGCTTTTAACATCTGAAGAACAAATTTTAGAATTTTGGTTGGCCCTTTTTTTGATATTAGTCCAATAGATCCAAGAAATCTGATTATCATGAAGGGATCATTTCATAAATATTCATGCCATAAATAGTCACCATAAATATATACATACATATATATTATTCCTTCTGATGCCGCACTTTTCTAAAGCGTGACTTGAGGCAGGAGCACATTCCTGAGGATTCTGTCACAGATTATCAAAATGGTCCATATTTCGGGCTATATGCACAAACTGCAAGAGCCGCAAAGCTATCCAATCTTCCATCATGAAGGCAGCCGATTAAATGAAATAAAATCACTTGAATATTTTCAAAGCTCAGCTGTGCAAACATCAATAAAATTATGAAGGCACACTTCAAGCGTGCACTGTGAATTCGTAGATTGAAAAGGCGTTTTAATGGCTAGTTAATGTTTTCATTGATATTTCAACTTCTCATTCCGCTTGTATGAAACATCTTAATTTTACGTAACAGCGTGTCACCCAAATTGAGAACGCGATCGCAATCCAGCACCCAGAAGTTGTGTAGACGAAACGCTTCGGGTGAATTTATTCTACAACAAAGTTAGCAGTCGCAAAATATGGGAGACGTTTTCTTTTGAATTCATCATGACTGACCTTCCGTACAGACAACTTTATCTGCGTTTGAAACCCAGTAGAACCAACTTAACAGCCAATTCCATGTAGAGATAACAACACTGAGATAACATATTCAAATACCTTCAACTACATCTTAATATGGGGCTCTTGAAGTCCACTACGCTTTTTTGTTGTTTCTCAAAACGATTGCGATTCAGAAGCCATGATTTAACTTTTCCGTACCTCTAGCTTCTACGCATTTGTGATAATCAATTCCAATTTCATCAAATATGGTCCATGAGAGCATCAAAAAGTATAAAGGCACTAAAAATTGAGAATTTTTCTCAATTTCTTCAGAAGCTCAAGCAATTCAAACAACTTATTGACCATGAACAAAGTACATACGGAGTTATGGTAAACATATTGATAAACAACTCTACAAATCCATCTTTGTATATTTATAGATTTATATATATATACTTGTTTCATGAATAATCGCAACATCATAATCAGAGTGCTTGCTAGGCCTTTCGATCGGTTCTCTTTCAGGCATTACATCGGTGTGAGACAGATACACTAGCATTTGAAGTGTTGTACAGTACACACAGAATTAGATTGTTTAGGCGTGTCACTTTGCTAAAAGTGCAAACTGATTCAAAACGATGGCACATGCAGGAACTCACTAAGTGGGCAAAGAGAAATTTTTAATACCTTGAAGAAAAAGGAAAAATAGTCGTGCGCCGCTAGCGGATTGCTGCGAATTCCTTCAAAATGATCCGATCGCCGCGATTCCTTCAGATTCGAAGAATTCAGATCATTGCGCAAATGTTTTCTCGATAATGTTGGTTCCCTCCGATCATTATTTAAGAAGTTGACAGGCGCACGAAAAAACGTTCACAAACTTCTCTGTAGAACTTGACATCGACTGTGTCTCTTTGCTTTTGCTTTGTGATCCGGTTGATAACAGTCACTGAAATTTCGCACAACTTTGCGTGATTAATGTTGAACTGGCTGCTCATTATTCGATTGCTATGGTATTATGTCAGCAATTTGTGCCATTTCATTAATGTTACATGTGCCAATGTTTCCTTTCTAGTCAAACAGAAGAAGAGACGACCTGTCTAATTCTGTGGCTCAATCACAAAATATTGAGGCACGAATTTCTTTTCCTGTTGATCTTGACCGCGAGTGTTGGAGCACGTACGAACATGACAGCGGGCAATTGATTGTGTAGGCGTCATATGCAACGTCAGTGGTTCTTCAATGTGCTTCCATGTTCATGCTCTCGGTACGTGAATAAGGAAGACGCTAACCGGTTCTTAACTTTTTAACCGAAAATTTTATCAATCAGTTCAGTGACAATTGCATTTGCTGCGCCAACAGCTGATGGAGAAATTATTATGGTTAGAAATTTTAAACATACAACATTTCAAAGATACAAATTCATACAAGTATTTTCAGAGCAAAAATTGAACTGAGAAATGCGCAATTTTCGATCAAATTGATATTGCATTGCTTAGTTTCTATTACCTGTATGAAAAATCACTTTATCTTTACTCTTAGTGACAGCAAATATGGAGAGAAAAGTATTTTATGCATTTAACATGTAATTAATCCAAGTAGGAAAACATAATTCAACTTTACATCCATCCAATTCAAACTGATAATTTCCATATCAAGATGATGAAGCTCTTTGAAGATCGCCATGTCACACAATAACCCAAACATTTCCTAATGTCGAGAAACAATGTGAAAAAAGTGACGAAACTGAAATGATTTGAGTTCATGATAGGCCTAAGTCAATCCTCGCGGTCTCAGAATTTCGGAATCTCATAATGAATGCTGCGTTCGTTGCTGGTGCTACTCTTGCTTAAAATTATCCTAGCATTCCAAGATGGGCCCGCGTTCCGTCGAAATGTAAATTTTCCATGATCTTGAAAAATTCACATTTCGATATAACCGCGAAATCGCTGATATTCCGATAAAAACTCGCCGAAGCTTCATCCGCTAACGACCGACTTAGTGATTTAGTCATTGTAATTTTCCCCCTTTTTCTGCATATTTTTATAATTTCTGCTTTCATCTCATTATAAAAAATCTTTTAGTCACTTTCAAATATCAAAAAAATAAATTAAAGTCGCCGATATTCGTCTATTTCAAATTGTCTAGCACTATTAAATGCTTCCTAGTAATTTATGAAATTCGCGCTGAAGATAGATGGTCACTATGCAACAATCGACCAGTTGAAACTGGTCGATTTCGTGTATATTGTTCTAAGTGTAATAATTTAAATAATAACTGAGTGTAAATCGCTTATTTGATTTGAAAGAACTCTTCTCATTAACATGCGTCAAATGGTATGGCTCGTCAACTAGGTCTGTCGCATTATGTCCAGTGTCATAAGAAAGTTTCAACCATTTCAATCAATAAAAGACACCATCTCCTTCGATTCCGCGGCAACACTCGCCTGGGTACTTATGGGCTATCTCCCCCCCCAGGTTTTGAAATTTGTATAAAAATCCGCAAATCTGAATCAACCGGCACAAAATTTCAGATACACGTATTTGAGCATATTTTCTACCCACATGCAAAAATTTGTGCAAATCTGACAAGAACCTTTTGAATTAGAGATGACAACTTGAAGTGTACCGATGTCAGCAGTCATGATCTGACTTCGCCTGACCTCATCCTCTGAGCAGATAGCACTAGGTCAACAGAGTCATGTCGCGACAACTCTTGAAGTGATAATGACCTCAGAACATCCCTATTCCATTAATATACTTGACTTAAGAAAGGTGTGGCAGGGTAGTGGTCGTAGGAAGATTTCAAATAGCAGTGGATGAGACGAAGACGGAGAGTAAGCAATGCACACACGAGTAACAATAATGCGTCGAAGTCAGATCAGGCTGCTGACATCGGTACATTCAAGTTGTCATCTCTAATTCAAAAAATTCTTGTCGGATTTGCACAAATTTTTGCATGTGGGTAGAAAATATACTCAAATACGTGTATCTGAAATTTGTGCCGGTTGATTCACATTTGCGGATGTTAGACAAATTTCAAAACCTGGGGGTGGGGACGTATTAAACCATAAGTGC
>CAJQUW010009390.1:0-15354 GCA_907163375.1 Prostheceraeus crozeri
ATGATGCAGGAATGTGGATCCAATTACATATTTTAAAGTTAATTGTCTTTAATTAAGATTTTTTCTCTTTCAGTGGCAGATAGTTTGTGATATGATCACTCTTAGGAAAATGCTCTTATTAGTAAGGGTGGGCATTTAACCCATCGAATTGCTAATTTAACAAGCACACCTTCTCCACGGCTGTCATGACACGGAGAATTTGTATAGCACTGTTCGTTCTTCTGTATTCACTAGGTGACATGCCACGCTCAATTACGCGTAATTCACGCGCAAACTACCTGTAATTACACATGACCCTAAACATCTGTGGTTATGCGTGACATTGCTGCAACATCTGTCAGCAGTTCTGCTATATAGACTTTGCATCTCATGTATCTGCATGTATCAGAGGCTGAACAATGTGATAGGAGCTCAATTTCATGCTCAGGGAAGACAGAACATGCTTAGTAGCTAATCCGTGGTTCAAGTGGCAACCCGGACAACCGTAGACGACGCGCAAACTATAAACGCTCGCCCGCGAGTATTCATAAACATTCCCCATGTTTTAACAGCATCAGATCACGTGATTCCTGACTCTTGGTGCAGCGCGTATGTACGCGTGTAGAAGTATAAACTGGCCTTAAACACGGATGTTTGGGGTGCTCCGTAATTACGCGTGAATTACGCGTGGCAATGTCACCTAATGTTGTCATCAAGAGCATAAGTCAGTTCTGCGGTGCTCTGTATATTTCACATTTGGTACTGGGTTTCAACTCGAGTTCATTTAATAAAATCGAAATTGCAATATTGCATACACTTTGCGGATTGAATTGACTATACATATTATACTTACTATGAGTTTTATATAGGTAATCAATCTTGCGATAGGCCTACATCTTAACTAGTGTTGTGCGGTTAGACAAATTTCTTAACCGTAACCGACCGTGCAGAAAACTTCCGTAACCGTAACCAACCGTAACCATGGGATTTTTAACCATAGCCGACCGATAACCGCAAAAACATATGCATATACAAAAAAACATACACAAAAACATATCCAACTGTTGATCGTATGAACGTAAAGGCCCGTTGAGTCAATTCCCTAAATCAGTCATATTACTGGTCATCGTAATAAACCGCAACTTATATAACAGTCTTGCATGATAGGCTGTGCTCCGCTTATCGACAAAAATACTGACAGCAGCCTAATAGACTTGGGCCAGTTTGGCTTACCTTGCCTTGCTATTATCATACAAAGCTTCATTCTTTCAAAATTCGTTGCTAAAGCCGTTTATCATATATTTCATGTACACATGTAGTCAAATACAGTGGCTTTGCATAGGCTACAAATGCGAATCATAGACGTACAGGCACCGGTTCCATTGACCTATGGTACAATAAATGATCAGTTTAGTGAAATGAGAGAATTGTTTTCTCACGAACGACTCCAGAGGCGACGGATCGGATGAACGATGGGTTATCAAGTTTTTAGAAGATGAAAACGTCGCAAAAGTCAAAAACTGAAATAATTATTTAGCCTCTAACGGTTTCAATTGGCAACAAGATGACAGAGATTGACCAATCTTCATCAGGAGAAATATAAAAAGAGGACATTTAGTCCCTACAATTTTAAACGACAAACAGTTTTAAAAAATTCCATTATATGCATGCATAGACTACCTAGATCTTCTAAGATATAGTCCAAGATATTCTATATCATAAACATAGAAATCACAAAAGTCATAAGGAAGTAGGTGATTTAGGTTCATAGATCGCTGACTTCTGTAGCACATGCTGCATATTAAGGCCATGAGGCCAGTCAGTCATTAGTTGGCTAATGAATTTCAGTTCCTCCACCTTTCGCTGTGTTGATCATTTCCTTTTATTATTTATCATTATTATTATTTTATCATTCCATGGAGATGAACTTTGAGAGAACGAATGACAGAACATGGATTTGACGTCCGCCATGGAGATGAAGAAAGGGTGGTTTCTCATCATTGTATAAAACATCAACACCTGGAAGAATATTTAAGGGTGACAATACTGAAAGAAATAAAAGGAAATGATCAACAACGAAAGGTGGAGGAACTGAAATTCATTAGCTAACTAATGACTGACTGGCCTCATGGCCTTAATATGCAGCATGTGCTACAGAGGTCAGCAATCTATGAACCTAAATCTCATACTTCCCTATGACTTTTGTGATTTCTATTTTTATGATATATAAGATAGAATATATCTTAGAAGATCTAGGTAGTCTATGCATGCATATAATGGAATTTTTTAAAACTGTTTGTCGTTTAAAATTGTAGGGACTAAATGTCCTCTTTTTATATTTCTCCTGATGAAGATTGGTCAATCTCTGTCATCTTGTTGCCAATTGAAACCGTTAGAGGCTAAATAATTATTTCAGTTTTTGACTTTTGTGACGTTTTCATCTTCTAAAAACACAATAAATGATCAGGACATTCTTTCTTTTGAGAAACACTTCAATCACGATAGGCTTACTGATAATTTACCGTAATATACTGTGCTTTATTGCACAGGATGTCCCACACTAGAGCCCTACATGTGATTACAAGAAATATTTGGCTTATCGTCTTAATCTTAATATGTAGTCTAAACCTACATCCAATTAAAGTGGCCTGAATGCGAAATATGAATCCTCCTAGTTAAGTTTTGAATTGTTATCAAATGTTAACACTGATATTGTAACATTGCAATTGTTAAGATTAGAACTTAAGGCCAATTATGTAATGTGTCATGTTATATCCGTCTACTTGTTTACGCAGCATCCAACAGAATTGCTAATTCTACATGAAATCAATACATAAACCTAACGTAACTACCCAAAAATTCATTTTCATAATTGCATTATGATCATGACATCCTTCTGATTTCGTTTCGCATTCAATTATCACTCATTTCAGATCCCAAAAGTAAAACAAATATGAACAAAATATATTCCAATGCTCATGTACTTGCTTCCTCATTTTCAGTGCGATCGTATAACCATAAGTTCAATGAGGTGCTGGGAGTTTAATCGATTACATCGGTTACTAATGGTGGCTCCAGTTGCACTAAATGTGCGTTCACAAGAATTTTGTGTTGCCATTCGCAAAAATTTAATCGCGATTAGCCGTGATCGATGAGCCCGTTAACCGCAACCGATCGTAACCGTGGTGCTTTTAACCGTAATCAGCCATTGACCACGGTTATAACCGCACATCACTAATCTTAACACGAGAAGCAGCAGCTATAGACAGAAGCTGAATAATAATCAATTGCTAGCAGATAGGAAATGATAATTAATAGCCAACTGACATGTCTCGAAAGCTGTAAGGGCAAACTTAACTGATGCTAATCTCAGAAGCAAGTTAGGTGTTCATGATGAGAACTTTAAAAGAAGAATTTATGTCATTTAGTTTGCTATCTAACCTTCTAAAGTAAACTTGATAACAATAGGTCTGTCTCTTTCCGACAAATTTCAGCTTTGGAGATTGGTTTGAATCTATTCTCTTTCCATAAAATTCTTATTAAATTTTTTCCATTGATTCTTAGTTCCATTTATTTCTTTCCATAAATCTCTCATAGATTCTGGGTATTTTGTCTGGAAAATAAGCATGCAATAATAGTTTGACATCAATGAAGGTGTGCATTGAATAGTAACATAGCGCATAGTGCCAGTAGAGTATCGCATTACACAATGTGATTTGTACTTAGTCTCTGTCTGCTAGGTGAACCAATTTACATTTTCTTCACTCTCAGCTTCCTGCGCCTGAGGAAGAGTAAATCACCTCAATTGAAGAATTTTATTTGGGAATAACTGTCTAGATTCTCGAGAAACAGGAACTATGTGCGAACACATGTATGTACTGTAAAGCCTGTAACAGATTGCCATGGTGATGTCGTTTCAATGTCTATGTCCCTTCTATTCCTTTATTATTACACATGGACTATACTAGACATTATTGTGGTAAGGACATTTCACAGGGTAAGCTATCTATGTCAGCTGTACGAATTTACGACTAATTGAAAAAAGTGATGATGTGAACAAAGTTTAATGGCAACAACTTTTGTTACTTTTATAGACAGATCAACTGTACGCATAATCAGCGAATATTTCTTCTACAATGATGCCCAGATGCCATGTTCGAAATAGGTGGAGAAGATAATGACGTTGTTTTCCAAAGATTCCCTTCTAGGAATCCGGTATTGTTAGAAAAATGGATTAATCGCATGCGTGTTTAAGTGACCAAATCTACTTGCATCTCGGAGGTATCCGACCAACAAATGATGTTCACTAAATTATCAAGAACGTCAAACTCATCGATTGCACAACAGATTGAAAGATAACGAGACTGAGAATTCTTTGAAGGAACTGCATAAAAATCTGAAGACCTGTGGTTGAAAACAAACTGTCTTTTCCAAAATCCTATCCGGCAGCTGCCTAACGTAATGTCAGACTTTATTGATCTACCTTCAATTTTCTGCTCCACTCAGTTTCTGTATGACTTGTCTGTCAAAGCACTTGTGCAAGATGCTTTACTCTCCCAGAACAAGTAATATTGCAAGTGCAAACAAATAAGCATCAGGTACATAAGCAGTGAATATTTTGACGTTTGTGAAGAACATCATTGGAAGAATAAAAACCAAATACTGAATTGTTGATTGAGAACGCTATTCATTTTCTCGAAAAGCATGAAGTGAAACAGAAGAGCTGACATTTTGATCACTTCCAAAAAATCGAAGACATTTTCACCTTTTGGTGCTGGCATCAATCTGGAAAGCAACTAGCACGAGTTACTACAAGAAATGCTTCTCTGTCCCATCACTCTCTGCGTAAAACAGAATCAGCAATACTTTATCACTGAGAACAGCAGATGAAGCACTCAGATATTGCTTTATGATCAAGTCATTGAGATATCGCTATAAAGATAATGTGGTTTTGTTTCCTTACTAAGCGCTCACAGCGACAGCAATACAAAATCCATTACCATTGTCAACATTGTTCCTTTCGAAATTTTGCCACACATGTCAATCATGCCTTTCCATATTCATGTACACATTCATGAAAAGAATGCGTTTCACTTGAATTCGAACAAGGATGTTATCCAGCCCTGTCGGTCCAGCTTGACAGAAACATGATCGAGGTGACCATTACTATTCATCTGAAAGAGCATATCATACTTGTGATCTTTGTGTGGATGTATTTGAAACACTGATCTCTGACACCAATTTCAGAGAATAGTGATGCCAGATAGTAATCCCAGTGGGTTGTCTCTCGAAATTGAGCTACTTGTATATTGTGCAAATGTCTATGGTCGATGAACTACTAAATGTAGTGTAATTTTAACCATCATGTGGCGAAGAATTGGAAGCAATTAATCACTGAAGTCATCAATTGTTTGTCAGAAAGTTTGTCAAAAAATGAAGAATAAATACAGTTAAAAAATACCAAGGAACGTGATCACGTATATACTGGGAGTTTCAGATAGAATCAAGAATGAGTTGAAGAAGATTAATGTTGATTTTGGTTTCAAACCTCCAAAGAAGCTGAAGTAATTTCTCGTACACAAGAGACCTTGCTCAGCCAAGAAGTTATGCACTGTGTATGGAATAAACTGTGAGGAATGTAGTTGGTGATTCAAAAACCTCGTCGTCTGCTTGTTCTGCTGAAAAGAATAGACCTATTTCACTTTTTATTATTTTTGGGCCGCTATCTTCGAAGCTTTCGGTATCTGACAAGGACGATTAATTGGAAATTACAGAACTCAACGAATCATTAAGTTTAGTCATTTGAGAGACACATTAACACTTCAATAGCAGAAAATTATTTTCAACTGTTTCTTTCTTGATCCACGGTTCAAAGATATGAAGCTTGCGTCTCCGACTGGAGGAGAGAGGAATTCAAGGAGTTCATTTTGAATAAACTGAATTTGAAAAAATGTGCGACTCAAGAACCCTTCAGAAAAAGTCAAGAACTATCCTTTCCGGAAACTACATACAGATACCATGATGGATCGCGTAGCTTGTTCAGGCGAACTAAAAGTCAAATTCACATCACAAAATAGGCAACAGCTCATATTTAAAGCGATTCCCTCAAGTGATGAAAAGTAAAGTTGCTTGCTATCCTTCTTTGTGTGAAGTAGCACCCAATTATCTCAGTGTTCCCACTGTTTCAGCACTATCAAGAAGTAGATTCAAGGAGAGTCATGATTTTTCCGAAATGAGACTGTGTTTCGACGAAAATTAGCGCTCTTCTTTGAGAACTTTCCTTTTACATTATGAATGGCCTTTGTGAGTACGCATCAATACTAGCCTATGTTCATAATTCAATTACCAGCAATTCACTAATATTCATATTCGATGGTGAATTTTTAAAATTTATGTAGTTTACTACTTTGAAAATGTTCACGGAAGACTGAAAGGGTTTATATTGCCCTGAGGTTTGTGAATTATTTTTTACATGTAGAATGAAAACAATAGATATTGAGTTGATATTACAAAAGTGTCGAATCATTCGAATATTCGAATTTTTCCATACGTTTCATTGTGAATTTCTACCCAGCACTATCTGCAACGCCAGACATCCGTTAGTAGTTCATGCAGTTTGCTCAGTTTTCTGAGAGCTACACTAGGGCCAAATGTGACAAACTTTCGATGGCCCCTATTAGTTAGGAAGTGTGGAAGAAAATAAAGAGCAGAGAAATACAGAAGATGTTTGCGTTAAACATATTTGCAGAAATGTAAGGATGGTGATCAATTCAGGCAGCTATTAGAAACAAGGAAGGTGAGAAATTCCGCCAATCACAAATGAATGCAATGTTTTACAAAGCTCACTGAAAAGGTGTCACTGCCAAGAAAGGCGAAAGGTTTCTGATTGAACGGTGTTAGAAGACTCACTGCCATTAAACTAACTATAATGAGATCCATTAATGACAATTGCATGATTTCCCTGTAGCTTCTATTGTGCGTTTTAATGTGCAGTTTTGACATTCTTTGAAATTGATGATTCCTCATCCTCTGATGTCGGAATTCTCTTGAAGTTGCTTCAGACGATGCTTGGCTTACCATCAACAGTTGTATGTACCATCGGGGAAGATTCCCTGTCATTGGTTAATTCATTGTCATTTGTCAACAATTCTGGAAAACACTTTATTATCAAGTTTGAGAGAGTTGATGATTCCGGAGCTGAAATTGGTCAATGCTTTGCTCTCTGCAAGTCTTGTTTGGCTATCTTCGTCATTCATCCTTCCTCCCGAGGACTCAGCTGCAGAAAATGTTCATCGCTACGGCCTCACAATCTTCCTTGACTCGCAGGAATATTGAATTTATTAATCTTTTAGCAATTCATTAATTACTGTAACTCTGTTCGATAAAGCACTCATGTTCGTGGTTTCAGACCCTGTTTTATCAAACTGGGGAAAGTTAGAGCTCGTTTGAACAGAATTCGAACACAAGCCACTGATTTGTCCTCACGGCCAGACAAACAGTACAGAAGAAACGCCGATGAAATCCTGCGTCTAGCGACGTGCGAATCAGCAAATTTTAAGTCGAATTCAATCGGGTCGTGATTTGCAAGTCGAATTGAATCCAGTGGCGGGCGCGATTCGATTTTCGCGCGATTCAGTGATAAAAAATTTCCAATCAGCCTAGTTTGCATGATTTTAATTTCTATACCATTCTTCAGTAAAAGTTAAATGATTTCCATTAAAATTGAGAGCAAGTGACACTTACTGGTAGTCTATTTAGACTCTAATTACAACTACCCTATTAATCAATGCGATACTCTGGATGTAAATGCTTTCGAAAAAAACATGATAAATCAAAACACATAAAAAGTCGCAAGCAAGGCATGAAAAGTCTTGATAATCTATTTACAGGATTCTCCTGCAAATCTGCTGTCAGAGATTGAAGTGCTATGAAGTATGTCATCAATATCTATTATATACAATGGTATGCTCTTTCGGATCCTCCATATCTCAACTTATGATTGATGCATTTGAAAATATTTTTTTAACCCCATTCATTCACCGCCCAACCCGCAATGAAAATGTGTTGGATCTAGTATTAGTTAACGATGAATTTTCTGTTGATAATATTAATGTGCGAGAGCCTTTTCATGGCAGAAACCATAAAACCGTTTTTCGTGATCTATTGTCCACAATTGTACCTAGTAAATCTCCGTTATTATAAACTGCTGTTGAAAATTTTTTTTGATATTTTTAAAGCTAATTGGAATGAATTTCGCTCTAATTTGGGTATTTTATTTGAATCTGCTAATTTTAATTCATGTAATGTCAATTTATTGTGGAAGATGATCAAGGAAGCTATTTTGAATGCAGCAAGTGTATCTATCCCCATTATATTTAGAACGAAAGTTTCTCAAGATGTTTCTCTGAAAGGCAACATTTTGCGCGCCTTTCGTCAAGGAATAGAGTTTATCGAGTTCGCGATAATTCTACATCACTTTATCAGATGCATTACGGAGGAGAAATTGAAAGCTATTGACGAAGCTAAAAGGAGGAAAGAATTGCAAATTGCTATGAATTATGTCAATTTTGGAATTATGTCAAGTCATCATTTTCTTGTAAACCAGCGTGTGTACCTGTTATTAAGCCGAACGGTGAAGAAACAGTTAACGATCAAGAAAGAGCCGAGACTTTTAACGAGCATTTTTCGTATATATTTGTTTCTGAGATTGGGTATGTTAGCTTTAATTTACATGCATCTTAACATAAGTTATCTGAAGTTCCATTTTCACATCAAAGTGTCCTGTATGATCATATTAAGCAACTATCTCCTAGTGCAGCTCCTGTCCAGATGGTATTTCGAACCATTTCATCAAAGAAGGGGCTCAACTATTATAAGTACTCGTTTTATCTATATGCTTATGTCTACTGGCTTGGTGCAGACGAGTGGAGAATTTCTTGTATAATACTTGTTCACAAGAAAGGATCGAAGTCCATTTGCTCTCATTATCGACCCATATCCCTCACGTCAGCTGATTGTAAGTTAATGGAAAAAGTTGTGAAGTCTAGTTTGATGGACTTCTTGCTGAGTGACTCGCTATTGAGTGATTCACAACATGGTGTTTCTGCCAGGTAAGTCATGTAGTACTGCATTATTGCACTTTCTAGATGACGTAGCTGACCTTGTTGATCACGGAAAATGTGTCGACGCTGTCTATATTGACTTTTGTAGAGCATTCGATTTAGTTCATCATCAAAGGCTCCTTATTAAGCTGAAATCTTATGGCATTGATGGTAGATTAGATGATAGGATCTCATCCTGTCTTCTAGATAGAGTTCAATATCTGACAAAAAACTCCGCTATTTCTTCCTGTCTAGTGTGGCCTATCGGTGTGCCTCAGAGCAGTGTATTAGGACCTTTGCTGTATCTGATCTATGTGGATGATATGGATCAGTCATTGCAGTATTGCAAATGATGAAGTTTGCGGATGATGCTCGTCTATATACCAAAATATGGCCACGTAGTTTTTCTTATATGCAAAGGTTACAGCAAGATCTTGATCGACTTTCACAGTGGTCTCAAAGTTGGCAACCAAAAATTAACTTGGATAAATGTCACCGCATACATACGTCATGCTGCATAAACGGTACGTAATCGATAGTGTTGACGAAATCACTGACCTTGGTGTTCTATTTTCCAGTGATGTGAGTCCCTCGGGGGAATGCATTCGAGCAGCAGCCATTAGTGGTAGCAAACTGTTAGGCATCATGAACCTGCCTATATCTTGACAGTGCCTCATTACTTCATATCTATAAAAGACATCAGACGAAAGATGGAGTATTTGAATATTGTTTGGTCTCCATTTGATAAAAAGGAGGTTCACGAAACGCCTCGCTTCGCAGTTTGCATGATGTTCCTTACCCATCACGAAGTATACTGTAACTGTTATCCCTGCAAATACGACGCCTGAGAAGTGATCTCATTTTTGTATTTAATGTTCTAAATGGCATGTGCAGTGTTTCTCCCACAAATTCTCTTTTGCGCATCACCTCTAAACCGTTTACTCTGTCACAACCAAAGATTACTTTGTGCTCCATCTCGACTACTTATGCGCCGAAATTCTTTCACCCGACTTTTTATTCCAATTAGGAATGCCCATCCACCTTTCTGTGTTGAAGCTGTGGCTGACTCTGTTTTCGAAAGGCGATTTGACTTACGCTATCAGTCTTTAAACAAGTATAACTATGCATCAATTAAATGAAACTATTAGACAGCGCTTGCAAATTATTAGCAAATCTTGTTCTATGTCTTATATAGAGATGTCCTCAAAATTCCTCAACTTTATTCTTTGGCAGTCTAACACTCTGCCGCCCCACAATGGCTTGTCAATGTGGTTCGGTGCGGTCCAAACTACGTATAGTTCAAAATATCTGGGACTGGCACTCAACAATCTTTGCAGGTGTCAGCGGCATGGAGCAGCCCGTTGAGCAATCATTCAGCTTGTTCAAGGTTCCGGATATCATGAGCTAGTTTGGGCCATTCCCAGCCGTACTGACGAGTCTCTGTAGGAGGAGAGGCGCAACGTCTATTGATTCCAAGGAATCTTTGTGCTTAAAACCTAAATTGTTCATCAAGTCTGAGGACATTTTTCTTCACAATCCTCATAATTAGCAAATCTGCAAGCGCAGTTGTTACCGGATTATGTTCATAGTACGCAAGCTGAATGTAAGTCAGGCATCAATTAATACGTATTGCTATCAACGCCGTTCAATACTGGGATATAATATAACAGGGACGTACTACAGTCTATACTTGACTGTCTTGACAACATGCATGATATGTATAAATTGTGTACCTGACCTAAACGAACGTGTTTTATCGTCAGGGACCTGAGCTTTTTCACAACCGCTGAGGCCTGAGGGGGAAGTCCAGTGGACCCCTTTTACATATTCTTAATTTTCCTGCTTAAATCGATATCAAAACATTATGATTTATGTCGAGTTGTTCATGCAGGCCAATCAGTCACAGGAGATCATGTACAAAAGCAAAATATTCACATTTTGCGATCTTCTAACACAATGCACGTCTACGAGCATGATGTAAACAATAAATAAATGATTTTCACTCTTTATGCACCATCGTGGACATGTCCGAAATCATTTTTCATCTAATTACAAAAAATTGTGATGGAAATTTCACACGTAACTCTGTCTAGTTATGCATGATCTCAGGAACGAGCACCCGCGTAATGCAAATATCTCAAACGATGAAAGAATGAATAGAAACATTGATATTACTTAACACTCAGAGACCTGAGCTTTTTCATACCCTCTGAGACCTGAGGGGGTCCCTTTAGAAATTCTTAGCTACCTGCTTAAATCTATTTCAAATCATTGGGAAAGTTGATTTTAAGTAAAACAATGATGTTTGCGTGTAGCAAGTCGATATTACTAATCCTTTGAGTGTCTTTCAGCCTTCTCAGCAAACACAATTTGGTTTTTTTGTAATTCAACGATATTTAGTCCAGGATAAGAGTCGATTTTACGATGTTTGCTTTCACCATATAACGTCAGATAGTTGATTTAAATGAAACTGATTTATTCCATGCAGTATAGCCCTTACATTTGGCCATTTTTTCCATTGGACCCCTTTGGTCTATCTACCATATTTCTACTGATTCAATTGAAGTGAAATAACACATATAGATTAACTGTCAAAAGTGATGATTTTACATTGACATGAGCGGTTGATATATATCCTCAGCGCAAAAAATGAAATAGAAAAATTTGTCCACTGGACCCCCCTCAGGTCTTTGAGGGTTAACCAAGCACATTTCAATAAGACGTCAAATTACAAAATCGCGCGATTCATGGTCATTGAAGAATCGTGCGATTGATTCCGTCGCTTGATCCTGCCTGTCAGGGATAAGAACTGACTAGAACTCGGCAGACGTGCAGATTCGTAGTAGGCACAGAGTGTACATCACTCTGTTAGAGTGTCTATTTCGGCCTCGTTCCTTGCAGAAGCTCGTTCTGGCGGCTGGACTATACTGACGAGGTCCTGGTACCTAATCATTGTCAATCACTAGAATGCCCGCCATCGTTTAGATATCATTGTCATGAAGACGTATGTCCATGACGTATTGTTCTCAATGTCCATGTCGCTTCTTGTCCTTTAGTATTATAGAGCATCATATTTCTATGGTCTCAATATTGTACAACTAATTGTAATTGTACAACTAAAAAGTTATCGGTGAATATCAACAAAGGTCTGAAAGTGATAAGAGAAAATTTCCATAAATACTGTGAGTCAATCAGGAGTAATACTGGTTATTCTTATTTTTGGAGTGTAGCCTCGACTCAAGTTTTTTTGAGGAATATTTCTAACGTGAACGTCCACTCTATGCAAGTTTTTGACTTCTCTACTCTTTATACAAACTTAGATCAAGGTGCTATCAAGAATAATATTTTTTCCATCCTTGATCTCACATTCAATTCCACTAATCGTAGATACTTGTGTGTAGGATATGAGAAGTCGTTTTTCTCCAAAATCAAATATAAGGGGTATTCTTGTTATGACGTGGACTCTTTTAAGAAGGCTATTGATTTTATAGTGTCTGAAGTCTACATTTCTTTTTCCGGTTACGTGTTCAGACAAATTCGAGGAGTACCAATGGGAGGGAATTGCAGTCCTTTACTTGCCGACTTGTTTCTGTTAAATTGCGAATTTGCTTTTATGAAACAATTGGTTAAAAATAAAAAGTTTGGACTAGCTAAATTATTGTCAAACACTTCGAGATATATAGACGATATATGCGTAATAAATTACAAGCATTTCAATACCTTAATTCCGAAAATTTACCCAATGGAGCTTCTTGCAGATAGAAACGGAGTCAATGACAAAGCCGTTGTTTACCTCGATGTGAGACTCCAATCTAGTAGTGACGGTCTTCGAACCTCAATATATCATACATGTAAAGTGGAAGATTTTGATTTCCCTGTTGTTCTGTTGACATTTCCAGACAGTGCAATACCTTATAACATGGGAATTAATGTATTTGCCGGCCAGGTTTTACGTTATTGTCGCATCTGCTCACATCTTGAAGATCTAATTAAACGAATTAATATGACACTTTTTGTGATGAGCAGCAGAGGATATTGTAAGTCTAAAATGAAGGCATGTACTGAGAAAATCCTAACCGGTCATAACAATTTTCTAGTCAAGTTTGGATATTTCTCAGCCGGGCAGCTGTCATCGCAGTGCGCATTTTAAACAATATAATTAACACTGTTTTCTTAACATTTTTTTTATTGGTTATACCATTTCAGTATTTCACAGATATATTTTAGTTTGTTTTGGATGTATCCGTCTTTTGCGGTTGTTTTGTTTTTGTTTTTACTATTACTATCAGTATTACTTATTATTACACATATCATTACTGTATTGATTTTAGAATGCAAGCCGCATATAAGTTTATGCGGGGCCCCGCCCGCCTGGGCTTGAGCGTTCAGGTAGAGGGGCCGAAACGCAACCAGGCGGGTACCTGCTGACGACTGTTTATTGTTTTATTTGTTTTAACGTTTTTTTATCGCTAACTACCCTAGTGTGATGAATGGACTGTGTCGGTTACTGGTCTCCATGGGGTTGACATGGTGATTACTAAGTGCCATTTATATATAAGTTCCTAATCAATCGAGCCTGAAACTTTGACCAAGGAGATCACTTGTTAAGCGGCCTTGTACGATCTCGTACACTTAAGGGTGAAGTCCAGCCCGTATAGCGCTATGTTATGAACCCCCGGGTAGGTCCGCCCGGCACGCAATCAGATCCGTCAAGTCTTTGTGCTTAAAGACCTTCATGCATTTGTCGAGGATCACAAGTCAGAGGACCATTAGGGGTAAGGTCCAGCCCCGCTTTAGAAGCGCTGAGTGAAAAATGAACTAGTGGGAAGGTCCTCCACACTGATCTCGTCAAGTTTGGCTCTAAAATGTAGTCCTAGGATAGTCAAAAGTTTGACGCGCCTTGAACGTTTAATGTCTGCCGGTGGGAACGCACCACCTGTCCTCTTAAGGACAAACCTTAAGTCTTATTAACTATAAGTTTATTAAAATTATGAAACATGTAGACGTCGTTATGGGAATGTCCCAGCTTCAATTGGAACGTGTAAAATAGAAAAATTTAAAATCTATACACCGGTACATATTAGGACATTTTATCCAATCAATGATACTTACGAGCAGGACGTCCATATATCTCCACTTCACATGCGTATAAATCTCTTGAGATCACTACCAGTGCCACATATCTCGCACGCTTATTATTACAGTACTGTCTGCTTGGACTACTGTTTGGAGTCAATCCCACGGGTCTGGAGTTTGTGCAATGATATTGATTTTTGTCAATTTTTTTAGGATTCATCAGGCGATTGACAGTGCTCATATAGAAGTCAAGATATTGCATCACCTGATTTGGAAAGTGAATAACAATTTCTCGTATAAAATATTCATCTTCAAGATCAACGCTCCAAACAGCTCCGGCACCGCCAGTGTCCGTTCCGACTGATACTTCCGCATACTTCAAATGCGTACAAGTCTTATTATCGCCATCAACTGCAAGCCCAGAATGATGTCCGTCAACTGATGAGTTTGGATACTGATAAGTTGGCTTTCCAAGAGCGAAATTTGAATCAGAATCAACTTCATTTTCATAGATAGCAATGAACAACGAAATACGGAAGATGCTTGAGTAAAACATGTTTCCAGAAATGGAAGGATGGTGAGTATTCCAAGCAGCTTTCAAGGATACGGAGGATAAGAAGCTCCGCCAATCAAAAATGTGTGCAGGAATGTAATATCTTCCAAACTTTCTTAAACGTGTAGCAGCCCAGAAAAACAAAGAGTTTCATATTGACGCCATAGAAGACTCACCGCCATTAAACTGATGACAATGAGTTCTATTAATGGCAATTATATGATTTCCCTGTACCTCCAATTGTGCGTTCTAATGTGCAGTTTTAACGACATTCTTTGAAATTGATGATTCCTCTGGCTGTGATGTCGGAAATCTCTTGAAGTTGCTTCAGACGAAGTTTATTCACCATCAGCGGTTGTGTCTGTAGAGGGGAAGATTCCCTATGTCATCGGGAAATTCATTGTCAGCAATTCTTGAAAGGGAAACATCAGACTTTTTATCAGAGCTGTGAGGGTTGTTGATTCCGGAGCTGAAATGGGTCGATACTTTGCTTTCTACAAGTTTTGTCCTTCCTCGCGAGCATTCGACAACAGAAGATGTTCGTCGATGTCCTCACTATGTTCCGCGGCTCGCACAGTTGTTGATTGCAGCAATATACTCATGTTTCACGCTTGTTTTATCACAATGAGGTAGAGCTCATCTGAC